>JBBPTN010000646.1:0-11479 GCA_038094075.1 Xerocomus spinulosus
GATCTCTTTCCAGCCTTTCATACTCCTTTCAACAAGGACTTGAGGACTGGTTGCGAACGCTTTGCTACACAATGCGCGTAACTGGGCTTCGTCTTGGGCGAAGCCCGACCCTAAACCACCAAGTGCGTAAGCAGCGCGCACAATTACTGGGAAACCGATTTCGCGAGCGGCAGTGATCGCCTCGTCGGTCGTAGTGGCAGTACTGGATTGGGCACAACGTTCACCGATGCATTCCATTGCACGAGCAAACAAGTGACGATCCTCCGTGGCGATAATGGTCTCGATCGGCGTACCGAGTACTTGCACACCTAGAGCAGCAAACTCGTCCTTGAGCTTGATGCCGACGTTCAACGCTGTCTGACCACCAAAAGTGACGTAAATACCGTCGGGCTTTTCGTACTTGATTATCTTTCGAACAAAGTCGGGAGTCACAGGGAGGAAATAAACCTTGTCAGCCAAGCCCTTTGACGTTGCGATGGTCGCTATGTTGGGGTTAACAAGGATAGTATATATACCCTCCTCTTTGAGAGCCTTTATGGCCTGTGATCCAGAATAATCAAATTCGCCAGCCTGCCCAATGGACAAACCACCCGAGCCTAGAATAAGGACTTTCTGGACACTTGCGCGAGGGTTACACCTTTCATTTTCCTCCTTTCGACCTCCAGGAAGAGACATCGGAACGAGCGAACGAGAAGAGATGCACTCTTCTACATTCTGGATAAAGACGTCGAAGAGGAACTCGGTGTCGCGCGGTCCAGGAGTAGACTCGGGGTGGAATTGTACAGAAAAGAACGGCTTCTGCTCATAGTAGATCCCTTCATTACTGCCATCGTTGGCATTCTTAAACAACTCCTTCCAGCCTGTCGGAAGGGTGTCGGTATCGACTTGAAAGCCATGGTTCTGACTTGTGATGTAACACCTTCCAGACAGTGCGTCCGTACATGGGATATTATGGCCTCGATTACCGTACTTCATTTTCGACGTTCGAGCACCAGCCGCAAGCGCGAGTAACTGATGGCCGAGACAAATACCAAAAATCGGCTTGTCCCCTTTTTGGATTGCACACGAAAGCGCACCAATCGTTACCGTGAGCGCCGAAGGATCTCCCGGACCGTTGGAGACAAAAAGTCCATCATAAGGCTCAGGATCTTGAACGAAATCGTAGTTCCAGGGTACAACTTTCACTTCCACACCTCGATTCGTAAAACACCGTATCTGATTGTATTTCATCCCAACATCGACAGCGATAATGCGGAGCACGCGTCCAGATGGGTGTAAACGGCGCCCAGTGGTAGGTTGGAAGATTCGGGGAGATGTCAGAGACACAGCAGCAACCAAGTTCTCCAGGTTGGGATCACGGAAAGGAACATCGATATAATCCTCCCGCCAAGACAAGGATGCAAATGGAGAGGGAGCCCGCGACACTGGCTGAGATTCTAGTGGTAGGGAATGCAAGCGACCGCGAGGAGCCCCTGGTCTACGCGCCAAAACTTTTGCAAGCATTGAACCATTGTTGCGAATCTTTTTTGTAAGTGCACGCGTGTCGACACCATATATTGCGGGGACACCATTTTCCTTGAGCCAGGTGCCCAGAGAAGAGTTTGCTAAAAAATGACTGTAGTCTTCCGAATATGAACCCACGACGAGCGCGGTGATATGAATACGGGATGACTCGAATTCAGACGGTAGTCGGTCTAGGGAGGAGGGGCGTTCTGGAACGCCGTAATTTCCGATAAGAGGATAGGTCAGAATGAGGATCTGACCCTCATATGATGGGTCTGTGAGCGATTCGGTGTATCCAACCATTCCTTGATGGTCAGTTAATATTGCATAAAGATGATGAGGTGATGATGCCGGACCTGTCTGAAAGACACATTCGCCTGCTACACTCTTGTCCTCCGCACCAAAGCTGACGCCTCGGTAAGCAGTACCATCGGATAACTCTAGGACAGCGTCAAAGAGAGCGTGCCGAACCTGAATGGGAGCAAAGCAGATCGGTTGTATGGAGTTGCCATTTACCTTGCTCACAGAACGCGATAGAGCTGGTCGATGGAGATTGGCCATGGCTCTAGCGCAGGAAAACAAATTTCCACTTACTCACGCTCACTCACCCTTTTAGAACGAATTCTGCGCGCTAAAAATGATCAATGACTGCTTGAAATTCGCGACAGAGCGAAAATAAGATCATGGAAATGAGTATCACAGCGTATTGTTAATTTATATAGCAAAGGACCAAATGGAGAAGGGTGTCTACTCCCGAAGGCGTGAATCCGCACTGCAGTTGGGTAAGACGGCAAATGGTGGACAAGGCACGCGCGAGAGCAAGAAATGGGTGAAAAGGAAGGAGATCCCAGCCTGTTTGCACAAATGTGGGTCAGAGTGCCTTGGAGTGTCCAATCCACTGGCCAAAAGTACAATAAGAAAAGACTGCAATCGCTATCGTCAGTCGGCAGAATCACGAATCTAAATTTATGCAGTCACCTTCAGAAACTGAGTACAACCATTACACAACCGGTAGTTATGAATTGCAATTCAACCTGTATGTAATGTGATCCACAGCACAATACCGCAGAACCGCCGCGAGCAGCAAACCAGACGTCGAATACCAATGGTTCCTATACGAATTGTGATCATCAACCCGCGATCATAACAACACCTACATTCCAGCGTCCGCATGGCCAGGGTCACAGGTAATTAGCGAAATGCTGCCTCGAGGACACCGCAAAGCAAGCCAGTTGGCGTGTTAGCCGTTGGTCGGCAGTGACAATGACTGTCTGCAATGCCGACTTTTTACATGATCTGCTCGTAAACACGAGGGCGTGTCGAGTGGTGGGAAAATAACCCACAGCCACTCATTTGGTCGCCGCTTTAAAAATAAGCGACACCCTTGACCCGGCTGGACGTTCTCGTTTTTGACCACACCATCCATTCGTGTCCCAACACCATCCTTTGACGACTTTTCTTTCCTGACTCTCCAATGTACGTGTCTCCTTTCCTCACCGTGCTCTTGCCGTGTATTCTGCGCGTTGGGCGCGACTTTTCACCCCGCGTTCGGTGTTTCAACATCGAATTAATCGCCTCGTCCACACCAATCTGATCTCTCTCCTTTTAGCATGCGTGAAATCGTCCACATCCAGACCGGCCAGGTAAGCCAACATTGTGCTGCTGCGACACCAACCCACTTACACGTGTTTTCAACCACAGTGCGGTAATCAAATCGGTGAGCCCACAACATTTTTTTTTGCTTGGTGGCGTATATCCATATGTCAAACAGGCGCAAAATTCTGGGAAGTGGTCTCCGATGAGCATGGTATCGAGAAGGATGGTCTCTACAAGGGAAACAATGACATGCAGCTCGAGCGTATCTCGGTCTACTACAATGAGATCGGGTCAAACAAATACGTTCCTCGTGCAGTTTTGGTTGACCTTGAGCCCGGAACTATGGATTCTGTCCGCTCCGGCCCTCTAGGTAGTCTTTTCCGCCCTGACAACTTCATCTTTGGACAAAGTGGTGCCGGTAACAACTGGGCGAAAGGACGTAAGTTATTCTTACTAATGATTTACAACATTTACTATAACCACCTCAGACTACACCGAGGGAGCAGAGTTGGTCGATGCCGTTTTGGATGTTGTGCGGAAAGAGGCTGAGGGTACTGATTGCCTTCAAGGTATGCACCTTCTTCGGATATAACAACATGCTTGATACGAATGATGATCCACAGGCTTCCAAATTACCCATTCACTTGGTGGCGGTACCGGTGCTGGGATGGGGACTCTTCTGATGTCCAAGATTCGGGAAGAGTACCCTGACCGTATGATGTGCACGTATTCGGTTGTTCCCAGTCCTGCCGTCTCCGACACGGTTGTCGAGGTGAACTCTCCCTACTTCTCACGTGACCCACCTCGTTGACATTCTCTATAGCCCTACAATGCTACCCTGTCGGTTCACCAACTTGTGGAAAACTCTGATGAAACTTTCTGTATCGACAATGAAGCACTTTATGACATCTGTTTCAGGACCCTCAAACTTTCGACCCCCACTTACGGTGACCTGAACCACCTTGTATCTTTTGTAATGTCCGGTATCACAACCTGCCTGCGTTTCCCTGGCCAACTCAACTCGGATCTTCGCAAGCTCGCTGTCAACATGGGTATGTTCTGCTCTTAGTTTTAGCCTGGCGCGGGCTAATGCATGGTTATCAAGTTCCTTTCCCCCGTCTCCACTTTTTTATGACTGGATTTGCTCCCTTGACTGCCCGTGGCAGTCAACAATACCGTGCGGTCACCGTGCCTGAGCTGACGCAACAAATGTTTGACGCAAAGAACATGATGGCTGCCTCTGACCCAAGACACGGTCGTTATCTCACGGTACGCTTAGGCATGAGTTACCACCACTTGCTTATCTTTTTTGCTGCAGGTCGCTGCTGTGTTCCGCGGCAAGGTGTCTATGAAGGAAGTGGAAGAGCAGATGCAAAATGTGCAGAACAAGAACTCTGCTTTCTTCGTCGAGTGGATCCCGAACAATGTGCTGTCGGCACAGTGTGACATTCCTCCTCGTGGTGTTAAGATGGCGGTCACGTTCCTCGGTAACTCAACTGCTATTCAAGAACTCTTCAAGCGCGTCAGCGATCACTTCACTGCTATGTTCAAACGTAAGGCCTTCTTGCATTGGTACACGCAAGAGGGAATGGACGAGATGGAGGTTTGTATTGTTGCTTCGCTACAAGTATTGCAAGCCTAATATCGCTGGCAGTTCACGGAAGCGGAGTCGAATATGCAGGACCTTATCGCCGAATACCAGCAATACCAGGACGCAACGTAAGTAGGCATTTGAGCACTGCCAGACCGTTCCTAACGTATATGATAGTGTCGAAGAGGAGGGTGAGTATGAGGAAGAAGCACCAGTGGAGGAGGAGCAGTAGAACCAAAACAGCTCGCAATTTATAATTGCATTCCGCCCATTCCCTTGTTCTGTTTTACGACGAAAACTTAGGTACTTCGCTATTGGTCTCCCATTGTGTTTGATGTCCTTTTCCTAATTTCACGCCAACGTTACCCTAGTCAACATACGGAGCTTGTTAGATATCCGAATAAAAACAAGCACAAACATCTTTGGTTTGCACCAACATCATTTTTACCTCGAGATCAAACATAAAGTCCATACGGCACCACTGTGTACAGGCGCAGCAACCTCCTCATTGCAGCTCCTGAAGTGG
This sequence comes from Xerocomus spinulosus, assembly GCA_038094075.1. Lineage (NCBI taxonomy): Eukaryota > Fungi > Basidiomycota > Agaricomycetes > Boletales > Boletaceae > Xerocomus > Xerocomus spinulosus. The sequence continues at coordinate 5,217 of JBBPTN010000646.1, forward strand.
CTTTCTGGTGCCAGATTGACTGTCTTTTATCAGACGACCCTCTTTTTGCCAGCAGAGGTTGTTCTTTGTATATCCTCTTGCTAGGCTTACGGGAGGTGTACAATCTGCCCTTGATTTGTAGTTCGCAAAACACTAGCAATTCGAGAAGAAGAAAATAATTTTCAAGTGGCCTTCCCATGAATGGTTATCCATCCTCCAAGTGTATGAACCAACTACCAGTCATCGTCGTCGGAAAAGTCATCCCCAGCCGTCGGTTTGCGTCTAGGCGGCATGTCGTTGGGATCGGCGTCGTTGGGATCCATATCATTTGGATTCACGCTAGTGCCTTGTACAGCAGGCGGTGCGAGCACTTGTGCACACGCAGGTTCGTTCGACAGCCGTTCCTTGCGCTGCTCATCAATGGCAGGACCTTGCGCCATCGTCAACCACATACGCAACTGCAACCTTGAGCACAATAGAGAAGATGCCGACATGTCGATCAACCGAGTAGGATGCAATGGACTTACAGGCTATCGTCACCAGCGCACATATTGGTGTCTGTCTGCATGTGCATTATCTTGGCGTTGAGAGGCACGGTGTGTCCTGGCGTGGTCTCCATCAGAGCCCTTATGAGCTTTTGCATATCCACGATACTGGGTCTTGGAAGGTTAACGGACTCTGTGTCCTCGGCCTTGTATCGATTCTGTACACAATAATCAAAGAATGTAGCTGTGGGTACACACGATCACACCTTGATGGCAGGGACTGGAAGTAGATTCGAGAGCCCAGAAGGAAATGAGTCGACATGGATGCCAGCATGTGAGAGAACACTGCGAGCCATTTCTTCATCGTGCACGAGCACAATCATGGGGACCCCACTCTTGTTTGCGTCATGGTTGAACAGGTCTCGCAGTCGCACACAAAGCTTTGCATAGTCCCCTTCTGCGACCTCAGAAAAGGAGGGATCCTAATAATCCAGTATCAAGGCGTGTCGCAAGACGTTTGTGGTCGGCACACATACCCTGGAACCGGGATTTTTCAACTTCCCTTCTAACTTGAAGTGGATCGTCGAGCCTGTGAGTTGCTCGAAAAAGGATGGAAACAATGCGTCCGTCCAGCCAACATTGATCAGGCGGAGGTCTTCTAAACGGTCACATTTGCGACGGTTGTCGACAGACCACTCTTCGAATACGAGTGAGAGCACGCGGACGCAGCTCAGCCAGGAAGGCGGAGCAAGCCCGACCTTGGTTGGTTCGAGATCCCTTGTGAGAAGTCTATACAGAGTCCTAGAGTATGTGCGTCAACGAATGCAGCTCACGGCCACCTCCTCGCTACCCACCTTTGATGTTCAAAGTACCCCCTGTAGTGCACAATGTTCGGCGCCATCTTGACATACCCTCGATTTGCCTGACTGTTATCATCTGGGATTTCGTGTTCCCGTCGGTTCTTGTTCCGCGGACGTTGTTTGTAGGTGGCGAACTTGGCAGCAAGCTCACCAGACGAGTTGAAGTAGATTGGCGACAGCGAAAGAAAGTTGGATGCTTTCCACGGGTCCCTCGGTGGTGATATATGATGCTTTATTGTGAACTGTTGCATTTGCTCGTTCGTCATCAACAAGTACGATGCACCGGAAGGGAGAATGCCTGCGAGTGGCTCAATGAATGAAATCAGAGACTCGTGATAGTTGCATGTGCATACCCAACACAAGCTCGACCGGCGAGTCCTGTCTACTGGGCCTGAAAATCTTTAGATTCGAAGTAATAATTGCTTCGATCAGAGGTTTGTCGTCATACATCTTGAACCTGGGCTTTCAAGTTAGAAGTCGAAAGCCCGCAGGTCCAGCGGCGCTTACCATCCATTTGAATGGGCCCTGTAGCCTGAAATTTGGTAGTAATCTGTTTCTGGGCACGACATCAACATGTCCGCCCAAGTGTTGCTCGGATCCTAGTCAGTGCCAGTTGCAACGTTCAGAAGTATCTTTATGGGACCACGTGACGAAGGAACGCGTCGGTCACGCGACTCTCATTATTACACCTGCTACATGCTACACTCTACTTGCATGAAGTCCTTTCCTCATGATGGGACCTCGTTAGCTATCACACCATCCACTTGTGCGGGTACGGCTTTGGCGCTCTTGCCTTTTCCCGGAGGTGGCGGATGGTACACCTTCTCCTAAAGTAAATCACAAGTGTGAGATTGGATGTGACAATGCAAACCAAGTAAAGCCCACCTTCTTCTTCTTCGGTTCCTTCTGTGCATTTGGGTCCGGGTACGCAAGCTGCTCAATTTTTTGCCACTCCTTGTTTGCTAGAAACGCCTCCCGGATAGGTTCCAGCAGGGTGACGATTGCATCTCGCACACTCGCCTTCAGATCTCCTGGATGTATCTTCTTTGTGGAAAAGTCGTCCTCTAGCTCCTGGTACGTCCTGTAATGGCTCGGTCCTCCGCCCTTCTCCCGAGTAATCGTAAATACTGTCCCGTCTGGCGCGTCGTCTGCCGCAAACGGCTTTTGAGATCCAGTCGCCTCTTTACCTTCTTCCTCGTCCTCACCCGTGTCACCCCGTGACCGTTCCAAGCGTAATTCGCTTATGGGTATCAATACGGCCTTGATGAATGCTAGCAATCCATTCTCCGTTACATTCCCTTCCTCGCAGAACGCTTTCTTAATCTTCCTTTTCACAGCCTCGGGTGTGTCCAAAAAATCTATTTTTGAGTCAGGATCTGAGGACGACATCTTGCCACCCATCAGCCCCGGCACCATCGCATTCATCAGATGAGCCCGCTTGGCATAGCCCAGTCTTGGCAAGTACAGTTCCGCGTAGGTGAAAATCTTGCGCTGTGTTTCCATAAGAAAGAAAGGAATCAGATCCCAACAACAATCGACAATCGACACGCTCCCGAAACCCACCTGATCTACACCACCAAACTGAAAGTCGACACCGAGGTACTGCTCATCGAGCGCTTGTAACCCGGGGTAGATGAGTCCACTCAGCAATGGGCTTTCGACCTGCTTCACAACCTCAGATCCCGCCTTCTTGGCATCGTGCTCCGTGACGATCGTACAGAGCTTGTAGTTATCCAAATTGTACTCTCGAGAGAGTTGGTAGTCGGAGCCTTGTACAAACGTCAGTTTCGACGTGGGTATTCCGAGTGACGCGAAGACGGCCCGAAGGACAAACTCATAGTATTTCGTCCTGTGAGCGACGAGGTCCAGGGGTGCCTTGAGATTATCAAGAAAAGCATGCACGTCTAAGTTCCGTGTGGTTATATGGTTCTCCGGATGGAAACGCAGTTGAAAACGCACCTGCAAGGAGAATCTTGACTTCTACCCCTGCTCTGAGGAAATCCGCGATCTTGGTTAACGGAACAAAGTACCCAATGTGTGCTGCATGATGACGATGAGTCTGTTTACAATTTACAGCACGATGGAGACCATACGACGTCCAGTCGGTGTAGTCCCTATAATGCGGTCGGCGAGTCAGTCACTTCGTCCGGGAACACGAAACGGGTTGCCCACCCCAGTAAGCTTTTGGCGATCTCCCTTCAGAGAGAATATGCTTGATGATATCATCACCAAGAACTTCCTGCAGTCGGCGGGTAATCAAGTTGTACCTCTTCGTTACTTTGTCTTCTGATGCCATCCTGGGTTAGAGGACGCGGTGGTAGGGACTAGGATTTGTGCGATCTGTGTGACTCGACCCCCGGCCCGTTAATCAGCCGGATGGACCTTATTTGGCGGTGGTGATCGTAACACTTCGAATTGCCGTGAATGGGGTATGACATAATCAATTCTGATTGGCCGGCTGGTCACGCCATCAAATTGTTTTTTTTGGTTTTAAAGGAATCTCGTCATCGCTTGTTCTCTCACCATGACCTTCAACGCGACAGCCGCAGCGGCCCACCAAATGGCACAGGACCTTTATGCTGGTGTTGACTTGGCCAAGCTCAACTGGCTAGAGCAGCTCTGGGCTGCGTGGTACATCTGGATTGACAATCCCATCATTGCCACCGGTCTCATGAGCTTCATGTTGCACGAAGTGAGTAATACACCAAACTCAAGGAAGACGTGTCTCACGTCTGCTCATAAAGTTTGTATACTTCGGACGCTGTGTTCCATGGATTATCATCGACGCGATTCCATACTTTCGAAGATGGAAACTCCAGCCCAACAAAGTTCCTACACCCGCGGAGCAGTGGTCGTGCACAAAGCAGGTTCTTTTCTCCCACTTTACCATTGAGTTACCCGCTGTTAGTCCCGCCGGCAATCCCGACCTCTCAGAGTTACTTAAGGATATCGTTATAGATCTGGTTGTTCCACCCTATGGCAGAGTCGTTCGGTATGCAAACGTACCAAGTGCCCTTCCCATCTTGGAAGGTCATGCTCCCTCAAATCGCATTATTTTTTGTCTTTGAGGACATGTTCCACTACTTCGGTGCGTGTGCGCAATGTATTTAGTATTCTCGTTTTCTCAGAGTCGTGTTTAGCCCACCAAGCTCTTCATTGGGGACCATTGTACAAACATATCCACAAGATACATCACAAATATTCGGCGCCTTTTGGTCTTGCCGCCGAGTACGCTCACCCCGCAGAAGTGTTTATCTTGGGCACTGGTACGATTGCGGGGCCCATCCTCTACTGCTACTTTGCCCGCAATCTTCACATCTTCACTGTTTATATCTGGATCACCCTTCGTCTCTTTCAGGCCATTGATGCGCATAGTGGTTATGGTCGGTATCATGCGACTCTTCCAGGAAACTGTTTTAATCCATCCCTTATAGACTTTCCTTGGTCGCTGCAGCATATTGTTCCTTTCTGGTCGGGCGCCGAGCATCACGATTTCCACCACATGGCATTCGTGAACAACTACTCCACTTCATTCCGCTGGTGCGATCGCCTCTTTGGCACGGATGATAAGTATCTCGAGTACCGTCAGCGCATGGCCGCGAACAAGGCTGCGATGAAAGGCAAGAGCAAGGCCGAACAGGACGCTGCTGAGCGTCGACTCATTGAAGAGATGGAAGCGGAGGGTGAGCGTCTGGAAGCCATCGCTGAGGGAGTGCTGCAACAAGAGAAGATGACCAAGGTGCAATAGAAGTATTTTGTGCATAGATTTTATAGATATAATATGATACAGCATAATGATACCATGGTATTCCTCTATGCGTTTCGTACTTTGTTGGGCAAAGGAGAAAGGTCGGGAGTGTAATGGTATGGTAGATACAAAGGAGTAGGTACTAGGAAATGGGATGGGTGAAAAGCTGCAGGCTTACTCCGGCCCAAAACTGCACCCAGGTGAGAGTGAGCTGTGTCCCTAGTCTGTTAGGAGCATTTGACACTTCAGATGAGTGATACCCAGGTGTTAGGAGCATGGCTCACCTGTTGTTATGATGTTGGAGGGAGTGTGTAATTGCATAAATTTGTGGATAGGGTTGCATCGTGTTGAAGGTATGGGGTGAGTATGAGGGCATGGTGTCTGATGTAGAGTGAGAAGGCAGAGTCGCTGGCCCAACGACCTATTTGGCGTACGATGTTGAATGAATTGCCAAGGAGTAGGTAGTAGAGGGCTCCTCCTATGCGCAGACTGTGCCCTTTTAGTTCTGACATCTCCAGGTAGGAGCGTTTGATTTCTTTGATGTGAGCGATGACTTCTTTTTTGGAAAGAGGGTGCTTGCCTTGTGATGGATGTACCCATGCAAATAAGTGGTCATTGGGTTTGATTTGATTGATGTAGAAGTGGTTGTCAATCATAGTGTGAGGGTCTGTAAGGGGGGTGGCTTTGTGTGGAGTGCAGTGTGCATCTTCGCCATTTGGTTTGGTTTTGGTTCTTGGGAAGTGGAATTTCATCACTGGTAGATTTTGGTGGTTATGGGTGAGCGAGAAATCGGCTTTAATGATATATTTGGAAGAGTCAAACCTGGTTATTGAAGGTATGGTGAATTCCCCTAGTTTTGCAATACAGAAGAAGGTACAAGTGATGCATGCAAAGATTGTGGCATCCCAGTGGTTTGTTGTGTCCATGGATTGGTGAATTTTTTCTAGGAAATTGATGGTAAATGGTGGGTGTCTTGGTCGCTTGAATGATGAGGGAGTAAGGCAATTGGCTCCTTCGAGCAGGGCTTTGAACTTGGGGCCATCTGCAGACCATTGTAGTCCATGTACAGTGGCTCAAAAAAGTGTCCCAATGTTGGGTCATTTTGAACAAATGGATTAATTGCCAGAGATATAAGACAAACAAGACCAAACACTTGCAGAATGAAAGATAGTACCTACTCTTGGCATTCTA
>JBBPTN010000647.1:0-11464 GCA_038094075.1 Xerocomus spinulosus
ATCCCCTTCCCTGCTCTCACAGATCAGAGTATCTGAGATCTTATCAAGCTACACTTCGATCTAATCAAGTGTAATACTCCTATACCAAACCTCTGCTAGTACAGAGTGAGTCTCATCGCTCTATTCTATCCCTCTTCGCTGTCTGCGCACCTTGGAAGAGTGGCTGCACCCAGTACGCTTCCTGGGACATTACATAAGCACCCTCTCTTCAGGAGGATGACACGCTCGTAGTCATCATCAGGACCCCTCGGCAGGCCATTGACTTTGGCAGAGATTTCGAGCATCCGTGGTGATGTGTAAGCTTCAGAGTAAACCCGAATGCGACGGCCATCAGCAGTAGTCCAGTATTCATGAAAAGGTGTGAGATGAAAGGACAGAAAGGTGTTATCAGCGACAATAGATTTTATAATGTTGACGATGGAGCGGTGAAAGATATTGTTGACCGTGATGGTTGGAATACTAGTGTCGTACTCGGACCGATACTTTGTCCCCTCTTTGAGAAGAGGAAGTGTGAGGTCGCTTCGAGTCCAACCATGCTGCGATCGAAATGGATTGGAGTCATCTTGTAGATACTTCATAACAAGCCTGTATTCACGATCATGAGAGATGTCAGGCTCCTGGAAGGGATTAAAACTCGGATCTCTAATATAGTTCTTCCAGAGCCGCGTGAGTTCTTCCTTAGTCTTCAAGGTCGACCCAGTATAATTCCAACACATGAGTAGACCAGCTGTCGGGCTGCTGAATGCTGCAAAGAGATTTTCACGAGTGATATCGGATGGTGGAACAACCGTATTGATGAGGCTAGAGTGTTGGACTGAATTGTGAAGTAGGGTTGGCACATCAACGACATTCTTCAGATTGCGCTGCAGGTCAGGATTTTGTGTTGGCTTGTATGGATAGATACGAAAAAGTCCAAATGAGTCGGGATCTGATTGGTATTCAGTGGGTCCCTGGCGAACTGAACTGACAGACTCGAGTGAGGGTGACTGTGGTGCTCATGGAATATGTTGAAGGTTTATGGACTCCCCAGGAAGAAAATCCTGATAACGTGCAGGGAGACGAATGTGGCGTCTTGAGCGGGTAGGAGGGGGGGACGTGGATGGGTAGACAGCATCATCAGCCTGTTCATCAGCTGGATCAGCATGATCGTCAATCTGGAAAGCGATCAACTCAAGTTTATTTAAGATCGGAATGACTTACCTCTGCATCGAATTCCATTCCAGATGGCTCATATTGAGCTACAGGCGAGTGAGGTGACTCAGATTCCGAGGCTGAAGGCTCCAGACTAGGGGACCGTGCACGCTTCCTTGGCCTCTCTTTGTGATGGCGGTGCCTAGAGTGGATTCTTTCTGTGAAAGTCTTGTGTTTGGAGCACTGGGCCTCATGAGCACTAAGTGAGCGTTGGGTCTGAAATGTTTTTGTGCACCCAAGACAGATGAGACTCATTGGAGGGGGTAGAGCAATGAACCAGTGGAAATTCTATGGTCTCTATATACATGGATACCAACTTTAGTGAAAATTAGATTAGCCGTGACGATTCCTAGGGTAAAGACTCTTACCAAGTACTACTAGGGGCCTGAGCAGAGTCGAGGTTGAGGCGCTGTAGATAACAATAGGTGACATGTCACATGTCACAAAACACGGAAGCTTACCTTCCGACCACCACCTACTACCATGCCTACCTTATCGTCCAGCAGCAAAAAGCGCTCGAATACTCCTGACAACCGTTCTCATCGTGTAAAGAAACGGAAGAAATCAAAGGCTTCTAATAAGTAAGTTCCTAATATTCCTAAGCCGAACTCAGACATGTTTCATTAGAAAACGCCCTACATCCGATAGCGACGAGAGTGATTTGGGCTCATCTGATTCTGATTCTGAGTCAGATGGTGAGCTTGGAGTCAACCTTACTGACTGCAAGGTTGCTGGCCGAGCAATTGCACGTTGCTACGACATGTTTGCGGATGTCAAGAAGATCGTCAACATTGTTTTGCTTTCCAAGGAGGCTGACAAACAAAGCGACTCTGAAGATGAGGAATTGTGACTCCACCGAGAGAAGTCCTTGAGCCAGATGTAAGTCTAGCGAGTGCGTTTCTAAAACTAACTTCTGCTTTCAGTTCACCACAAACCATGACACGATACAAGCATATATTTGCTTTAGTCCTCCGACTGGTTCCAGGCATTGATCGACTACTTGGTAACGCATCACGGTCTCAAGAGTTGAACAAGGCCATGAAACGGGTAAGTATATGCGCATATATCCAGCCTGCCAGGTTACATCGAATCTGACATTACACTTATAGATTAACAATGCCATTAACGAAGCCCAGAGCAGTGATGCTGGTAAACTACGAGACAAGATTGCATCCTACGCTACTCCAAACCCAAACATTGCTGCGCTCATACCACCCATTCCGACTGGCACCTCTCGCTCCCAAATGGGGCTCAACCATCCAGTCCTTGCTCGCTACCTATGCCCTGTTGACTCCATCAAAGCATATCAAGACAACCCTGAGGAGTATGTACTATCTTACCTTGAACGCACTAATGTATGTAACTTTACTAGAACCCGAAAGCATCTTGAAAGCGGGAAGATCAAGATGTCATCAACGGATTTTCCGGCCTTCTTGTGGGAAGACAATGGTCTTTACTTCAATGAGGATGACGTGTTCCAGGGTTTTTTCCGCGGATTCTACATCGAACGTGTGAGTCACTTTATTTTGAAAGTCTCGATTTCTCAATCATTCTCTACTAGGTAACTAGACACATTTTTACTGGGCCATCGACAGGCATGGGTGGCGAAGCACGTGGGTCAAAACCCAACAACTCTGAACTCAACTACATGGATCAAGTTGGCGGAGCACAGCTTGCATACGCAGCTGTTCAGGTATGTAGCTTGTGTATTTACACACCACCCAACCCAACAATTATCATATAGGCTCGCTTTGGTATCAGCTCAAAGAACAGGTGGTCGGAAAAAGATGGCATCTTCAACTATCGCAAGTACTACTATGCATTGGTCGACTTGATCGACTCCAACTGCGAGAACAACAAATGGAGAGATGAACTATTGAAACATTACAACGTGTGAGTGTTCAGTTACCATTGGAATTACAACTATATTGCTGTCGTTGCCAGGCTCCTCTTCAAGAATGAGAAAGGGCAGCAAAATGATTCTGGTAGCCACGACAGTGATGATGCTGGCGACATTGCACACTCAATGGGAAGCGGAAAACGTGGACTGCTTTCCAGAATGCGAGCAAAAGCAGCTCAGCGTACATTGACATGGGAGGAAGTCAACGCTAGGGACATTGGTGTCGACACTATTACCAGATCATTCACACCACCAACGGCCTCTGACGTTAGGACAATCGAACCACCAGCCAATGCTGGGTCTCCGCAGAGTGGTCCATCTAGAACTGATGATGTTGGACCCTCCACCTCCAGTCGAACGGCAGCTGAAACTGATGTATCTTGTCCTTCACACCCCTTGCCTGTTCCTCAACAGGATGTTGTGTCGACATCTTCTGCTGGCTTGGTTGGCCATCGCTATCGTCAGCTGTTGTGAGGAAGTAATGCGCCACATGTGCGTGAAGACTCACCAATCTCAAGCGAGCTTTCAGGTGTCGAGAGTAACTCAGATGGGGAAACCATAGCCGCAATGAAGAAGGGGACTGCAGTGGGAAGGAAGTGCAAGAAAGTTGTAGTGGTATGTGAGTCCGGCGAAGAGCAGCAGCGCTCTAAACGTCCCCGCCGTAAGACCTCAAAGAAGGGTAGGAAATAAGGTACGTCGTACCCCTTAGAACATTTCAAGTTGGATTTTCTCTGATCCTCCGATGCAGTCCCATTCGCACGTATTTTTATTCCTCGCAGCACCGTTTTCATTCGCAGCTCACTGGCACTAGTCATCACCGTCTCATCAATTCTCGTTGCTCTCATCCATGTTGTTCATAGATCATAGATCATCGCCATCGTCACATTCACATTCAACTTTCGGACGCATTATTCCCTCGGATTCAAGCCTGTATCACACCTGCATTGTTACGCATCCATCGTCTCGGTCCCAGGACTCTTTCTCACATCCATTTTTGTTGCTCGCATGCTTTCTGTAGCTCTTCCATGGTATGCCCATGTCCAAGTCTGTGTTTCTGCCAGCGTCGTACCAGAGGCAGAATGATAGGATCACTCGAGGATGTCATGTCATGTATTAGCAGTTTGATAATACATCTCATACCGTCTCTAAGCAGCGATCAACGTTCGAGATGGTCAGAATCATCTGACTCTGGCAGGTCATCTCACAATCGCACGGCACAAGTATGCCTCCTGACGTGAAAATGCGCTTTTTGAGATTACATCGCCAGATTATTTTGAACATGACAGACCCGAGAAAAAATAATACCCCGACCATCACATGACATCGCCATCCCAGACCATCTCTGCAACCTACAGTTTTTGTGATGGGCCAGTATCAACATATGTTGCTGTGAAATGGAAACTTCACCGCTTTTCCGAACACTTAGCGAAGTGGTGTCTCAGGAGACAATAACACCACAGGAATGGACGATCTAGCCGATTCGCTGACTCAAGTGGATTGCTGTGAGCTCCCACACCTATAAAGTGCAACCACGAGCGAACTTCAAGAGTCAACGTTCAACGTCTCAACCACTACAATTCTTATTCCCGTGAGTTCTCTCATATACTAGAGTTCATCGACGTGCTGACAGGTGTGATAGAATGGTGCTTCTTTTCGGAGGTTATCCAATTCCTGCAGCTGATGCGAAGGCCTGGGCTCTCCGCCATTGGCCCGATATCGACATTCAAGACGACGATATACTAGCCATCGCTATCTCGAACTACCATAGAAATCATGGAGGACGCATCAAGTGTGCTTGGCTGAACCTTGAGGACGGCCAGGGGCGTGTGTGCTTCATTGTCGTTTATACCAAGAAAGACCCTCTCTCGACGGTATCCAAGTACAGGCGATTTACCGAGGGCAAGCATGCAATGAAATACAAGGGACTCCTGTTCAGCCACGACGACGACAAAGAGCTCGCGGCGAAGGTGCAGTTCACGACCATTGCAGACCCTTACGATGATTACTACCAAGTGAGTTTAAGGCTTTAAGCATTGATATGGTATGCGATGATAGTAATATCGCCTGCAGTCTGGACCAGAACAACCCCCTGAAGAGTCTGAGGCTACGTTGACAGAGGAACAGTTGGCAGACCTGGCACTCTCTGAAGAGGCAATTTTGCAGTGTATGTTCATTGGGTCTTGCGTTGAAAACATTGATCCTAAGATGAGCATATTAGAACAGACAGGTCAATGCAGACAGAGGGAAGTGGAGTCACCGAGTACGTGGGGTATACATGGTTCCATAGTATCACTGTTCGTAGTTCTCACTCACGCATTGATCCGTTTCAAATCTCATGTAATGTTACCTGACATTTCGCGACCAAACGGTTACGAGTAAACTGACACTATTATAGGAGGCAATCGCAAGGTTTTATTATTCTCAGACGGCATCTGACCGTTCGAATGTTTAGGGTCCTCGCCCGTTCTCCAGACATTAACGCCCCAGGCAGCCAAGTAGATCCATTTGCTTTCACATCGCTTTCGGATCACTTGAGACACACTTGGTGGTACTTTTGCACTTGAATCAGAATATGCTTTATTACTCATACTACTTAGTACTCATTACAGTCAGCATACTTGCGCCATCGCCATCCCATCCACCACCATATCCCCACCACCGGCAGTCTCCCTCGTATGGCGGAAACCTCGGTCCTCGTTGCTGTTATGTTGGTGGACATGCTGTCGCATTGTCCTCGCACTTGTCGTCGTGGTGAGCAGTGCACAGGTGACAGTGCACCGGCGTGTCGCCAAGGGTGATGATGGTGGGCCTGCAGTTGCGGCGCCTTCGTCGTCGTTTGGGTTGAGGCGGGGCAATTGCGCCGCACTCGTCTTCCTCTTTGTTCAGGGATGGTGGTGGCAGCCCTGCCGCGCGCACATTGTCGTCCTCCGTGTCAATGTGCAGGCGGTGTGCGCAGTCGATCCGCTCTTCTGTAGTGATGGTGGTAGGGGAGGCGGAGGCGAGTAGACACGCTGCGAGTGGTAAGTGTGAGTGTGCATGGTGGTTACTGACCTTGTCACTGGGTACGTCGGCAGCAAATGAATTGCTATAGACAGATCTCACCAGTACTTGCTCGCTCCCGGAGTCTTGGTAAGTCCACTCACTGATGTCCACCGTCTTGCTCACTTCCATCACAGCGAGTGCACTGCACCAGCCACTGCCACCACCACCTAGTGACTACCCACCGCGAGTCCCCAACGGCGATGTGCACAACAGGGCAGCACAACCGTGCATACCACCCACACGACGACCAAGAAGGCGGGGACGACGCAACAGTGTACCCAACACCATCCACACGGCGACAGCAAGGACGCGGGAAATAAGAATCCGCACCTAATGGTGATGGGATGGTAACGACGATGAGGGCAAGGGCGACATGACAGTGGGCCCCCACAGTCGCACAACGACGGTGAGGACGCGCGGCACAAATCCACCCACACACAATGCTGACGATGGCGACAGGGCAGCACAAACGCCAATGCCACTCACATGACGGCAACGAGAGCAAGGGCGACGCAACAACGGGTCCACCACCACTCACACGACGACAGTAAGGTGGCGAAGGCATGGACGCCTTCCACTACCCGGTATTCCCACAGATCTCAGCACCACCGGCCTTCATCCCTCCTACAGATGAGGGTGTTTTTCTTTGCAAACGTCCGTCCTCCGACGATGCTAATTGTCGGCCTATCAACCTATGGGATGACTCGTTCAAACTGCTTGTTTCATCTTCGCTGGAATCCCTAATGTTTTCTTTGCTACATAGTACACCCTTTGACCTGTCCGTATGTGCACGGCTGAATATCAGTGAATTGTGTGAGCATATGCAGTAGTACTTGTGTGAACGTGTTCAAGACTAAGTCTCACAAAGTACAAACTACACACCGAACTACCTGGCAGAACGCGGTATGTACAGAAATATGGAACACGGTGCACGGCGTGTGGGGGTACAAACGCGGTAGATTGGGTACAAACGCGGCATGTTGGTGTACAAACGCGGCGCGCGGCACGCGGAACGCGGTCATAAATAAATGTGCAAATATAACGCCATATGCATGTAGAGCCAAGGATCGGAATATGTTATTGGAGTACTCCAGTACGATCTCCACTGGCCTTTTGGCTTATTGCATCGAGCATACACCGACAGCATCTTTGGCTTGGCAGCAGACACCAAGATTCTCTCACTGGTGAACTATACACCAATGTGGACAAGACAATGGGAATACAAGAACGCAAGAAATTCGACATCCAAAATAGTTACCATCGGAATTATTGATACATTCAAGACGAGACGGGGACAGCAGAGTACCACTGGGTTCCATCGTTGGTCTCATAGTCTCGCTGCCATTCCAGGTCAGTCAATAATCGAGCGGGAAGTGGAACGAGACGCACGCCGAGGATTCTGACACTCGTAGGGCCAGAACCACTGCTGACGTAGATGTCGATGGGAGTACCATCATTGATGACGTCGACTCTGTTGGTGGTGTGAGCCAACACTCGAAATGAAAGCGAGGTAGTAAAACTGACACGGCGATGAGATGCTGCGTGGGCGAGTCCTGTGAGCCCCAGCGCAGTTTCGCAGGGCCCAACGCCAGTGTTCGTGGGAGGGAAACCTGGTCGCTATCGCCTCCTCCAATGACTGTACTAGGGGTCAGAATCCCGAACTCGCCCCAGTTGGAGTTGGTTTCAAACACGACCCATGTGTGTTTATCGTTGGGGAGACTGTCCTGTCGTGACGAAATATATTCAAACGCGTTCTGAACGTGACTGGCACTGTTTCGAAGTGTCTTGTCCTCGGCTTCGCGTAGCAGAGTCCACAGTTCAGATGCTCTAAATGTGACGAGCTCAGGATTGCCCGAAATTGACTCTGTCCACCTCTGGAATGTGGGGAAGTCGGGTGACTCGATAAGAGCGTGCGCCAGGTCCGCATTCCCTCCGCGAATCCTAATGATTCGCTGTGAAAGTCGTTGGAAGTCCAGATACTGGGATTCTGTGAATACGGAGCCGTCGTATTCGCCTCCGTCATTCAATCCCTTGACACTTGCAGTAACGTCCCGGGTGAAATTTTGATTGACCTCTTCATACTTGTTCAGAGCCCAGGATTCCTATTTTTACAACTCAGAACATGAGGCTGTCAACAGAATTGGGTCACGAACCAACTGGAAGCGAGCCCCGAAGCTGGTACTGGAGACAAAGTGGCTTCCGACGGTGTTAAAGAATGTCTCGTAAGCCTGAACTACCTCAAGATTCTCTGCATCAAAAGGGGCCAGTTTGGAAACGTATTTGAGAATCTCCTTTTCGTTGATGAAATCGAGATAATCGCGAAGTCTCCCACTGAACGCATCATGGTCGTTATTGAAGAAGTAGAACTGGTTGTTCGTAGGCAAAGATTTGTCTAGGGGAAGATGCGAGACGTCACTTGTCGTCAGAGGGAGGAGACGATATGCGAGACCGGCATCGTCGTGCAAATTCTTGACGGCGAGTGCGCCATCTGGGAACGTCCTCTGGAAACCTTGGGTGTTACTGGCATCAGATGCAGTGACGATCCTCGGAATCTTGTACTCGACACCGCCTAGGGTACACACTCAGGCAATGCTGCTGTAAAAGACTGATTCCGTACCGATTGTTACAGTTTGGGTCCTGGTGTCCTTTGTGGTGTCGATAATACGAACGTGAGTCTTGGACGAGGAGACCTATTCGAAGAGTAAGACAAACATTGTAGGAGTATTCCTTTCGTGCTCACCGACGCGAAACTGAATGGGTCGATGCGAGTTAAATTCAGCCCAAAGCCTAGCCATGCTAACGGAGGAAACTGGGGAGAATGCTCGGGTTTGGAAGACATGGTGCGAGGGTGGTCAGATGCTTGGTTGGTCCTTTCAGGTGCAAGTAAATATCTTCCAGCGTCGAATCCGCCTGGCACTTTCGATCCGCTGCCTTGTCATCGTGGCGAGTCAATTCGGTAACAGCGCGCTTTACATTCGAAAAAGATGAACATTTTCCATTCGCAACTGGTGGAGAAATTGTAGAAGACGTTGACGGCTTCGATTGTGGGGTAGCATCGCGTGGTAAGAAGGCAAGTTAGTACAAAGTCCATAAGCAGTCATTAGCTGCCACGATCTGTAGACTTGCACCAACCTTCTCTTCTAAATCGTCCCACCATGTGGAGCCAACAAGTGGACCACATCGGGTGTACACTTGTACATTATACAGTACGTGAACAAAATGGAATGGTTTTAACTGAACAAGTTGTCGAAGAAAGTCATTCGCTTGGTTATTTCAGCGCTTTGGGAAAGGCTGTCAACGTTTCGCTATCCAAGCCCTGATAATGTCCGTGACTCGTGCCAATTCTGGTGTTTGGCTTCTGCCCATCGAGTTGTCAAATCTGCCGATGCAGCCATGAGCTTGATTCCCAACAGAACGCCGCCTCTTTTCTCAGTATGAAATAAAGCCTGGCATCCTGACTCTTGCGTGCAACCGGCACCCACCCACTCACTCAGCAAACACCTCGCTCAGCGTCCAGAACTCTTGTTGTATTTTTGAATCCCACGTCATGGAACTACCAGCTATTGACCGTCTAGGTTATGCAATAAACCTTGTTGGTCTCGTTCCCTTCGACATTGGTTCAGTGCGTAGTGTTTCGTCTAGCTGTCTCATCATCACCCTAAATTATTGAAAAGGTGGACAGCCATGTGCTACTTGGGAGGCGCCTTCTCTCAATTGACTTTGACAGCGTTCGCAATGTCGTCATCAGTGGGTTTGGTTTGCTGTTATAACTACTGATCATTAAACCTGCGTTTGTGTCGACTAGATGGAGTAACCTATAGTGTCCCAACGGATGTATCCGTTACCAGCGACAACCAGATTGTTCGGGGCGAATACGTTTCGTTCCCCGACGGCAAGGATGCTGCGAGCGCGTTCAGGGCAGATGCCTCCTATCCGCTCCGGTACTTTGCTGTGTCGGGTACAACATCGGCGGCTTACGCGGCCCAAAACTCGTTCCTCGAAAACCATCAGTATGCGTTCTTCAGTTACACCGAGGGATCGTACACAGTTCGCCTCCGCGACTATTACGACTCACTTGTTGAAGGGCGCCTCCTCGAAGGCGTTAAAGGGTTGACAAAGCCGTTCGATTCGTCTAAAGAGAGTGTCGTGAGCAAATACAAGGAATTTTTTGGTACATGGGGGTCGCACATCATCCACAGCGTCAATTACGGAGCTCGATATCCCCTAGTAAGGCTTTTTTTCACATCACATCTCCCTACTAACGCGCTTCCAATAGAAAGTGTGGGCTTCAAACGATACCCCTGCGGTCAACAACATGTTCAACACCGATGTCCAAGCCAAGTTTAACGGTATCCCTTCCGGTGGTATCTTCAACGCTGCTGTCAAGAGTCAAGACCAGTACAAGCTGTTCTCTGAGTACTTCCAGTATATCGTCACCATCTCAGGCGGTGGCGATCGTTCGAAGCTTGCCAATGTTGATGGCACATATGCTGACTATGAGGCGTGGATCAAGTCTATTAAGCAGAACAATCCGGGCCTGCTGAGCTTCCAAGTCATTGAACTTTGGACGTTGATGAAGTTTGCCAACAGTGTTGATCTTAGGAGCTACGCGGACCCTCTTTATGACGCCTTTATGTACCTCATAGGCCACCCAGAGGTTTACAAAACGGCAGTTTCTCTCGACATTCAATCGGGTATACCCATTCCTCTCACGCTCGCGCAGTTGCTGATTGGTACCATTTTTCAGATTGGGCTGCATTCAATTTACTTTCTCCAAGCGCAGTAATTGTTCCAGATCCTCTCCATCCTTACCCCACTCAGAACACCGTCGCTTCTGACACCCGTGTGCAATGGGGCAAAGAGTACAGCCACAACTACCAACGTCAGACTCTCAGGTGAGTATCCAAGACTGGATGTCTTCCCTAATTAACCGCACTCAGGTTCTTTGTCATCAATGACGGTTCTCCGATCGACTTCTCCACGTCTCATGGGAGCCTTGCTGGTCCATCACAGGGAAAAGCTATAGTCACATTCGAGGGCGTGAGTTTGCCCTCTGCGTGAACATGCTCGTTCTGACGTGTCCTTTAGCGCAACTATTTGAACGACGTGATCACCGGTGAGCCTATTCCATTTTCTACAGCGCATTCTCACCACGCCATCGATGATAGACAACGTGTGGAAGTAAGTCGTCTGCATCTCCTTGAATAGACGTGGAAGTCCTCACGCCGTTGATGACAGCACGAAGTGGTTCTTCAATGCGCCTGTGAGCACCAAACCGGTGACCAACCTGTCGCGGGAGAGGGCTGGTCGGCCGTTTTACACCTGGAGCGA
>JBBPTN010000648.1:0-11389 GCA_038094075.1 Xerocomus spinulosus
CTTTGTATAGATACTTAGTCATGCTTTTTCTTCCCTTTTCTATAATGTTCCATGCTGTCCATTTCACATTATAAATACCATGCTGCCATATACAATAGTTTCCTATACTTGACCTACACTTCTCTATGCATCTCTTGTGTGCCTTGAATTCTAAGTCATTGTCCTTGCCCTCAGAGCTCTCTCTAAGCTTAAAGTCCCAGTAACTCTTGTCCTAAGCCTTGATCTCCTAGCCTTGCAGACTCTGTCAACCTCTTAGTGAGAGTCTGACTGTGAGGAGGTTGCTAGAATGATATAAGTGTGCATTCTATGCAACAGTAAGGGGCAAGGCAAAGGTGAAAGTGGGCTCAAGATTGAGCAGGTCTATGTTACAACCTTTTCCTTTTCTATTGATCTTCCTATTCTTACTCTTTCTCTGTATCCATCTCTATTTCTTGCCCTTTCTGCTGTGAGGAACCATCTAGTCATTCTAGATCAGTCTTTTTCTGATTCCATTGCATTCTTTACTCTTCTTTAGTTCCCCTTGTTCTAGGACAATATCTCCACAGCAGTGTCTATCATCACTGCTTAGTATTCCCTCCATTTCCATCATATTCTTTGACCTTCTTTGCTGTGCATCTATGCCTATATAAATCTAGCTTATATTGTGTATTTCCATATACTTGATCTGTGCTTTTTCTCGCATCTCTTGTGTTCTTTGTGTCCTCTGAGTCCTTGTCCTTGTCTCTGTTCTTATCTTCTGAGTCTATCTCAGAACCTAAGTCTCTGTCACCTTCGTCTCTGGCTTGATCTCCTAGCTTGGCAGGTTCTATTGACCTCTTCATGAGAGTCCAACTGCTGAGAGATTGTTGAACAACACAAGTGTGCATTCAGTGCAATAGTCTAAGCTAAGGGTACAGGGTATATGATGAGGGTTTATATATCTGAGTCATGGAATATCATAGAATGTCAAGGAAGAACTGTTGGTAAGCATAAGGTGAGGGGAACAGATAGAAGAGTAAGCATGATGATAAGCAAGTGACTAAGATGTCTGTTAGAGGCATACAATTAGGAATGGGGAATAAGTCATCATGAAAGTGTAAGAAGTGTCCAAAGGTAAGAATTAAGTAGTCAAGTGAGGCAGGGAACAAGGCAAGGGAAAGAGAAAATGTAACAGGAAATATCTGCACTAGAGTCAAGTAGAGTGGATGTTTCAATGTCTTTGAGTGTGCTGTTTGTAGTGATGAGTTGAATAGGGATAGAAAGAGCTTTGAATTCCTTGTTTGCTGCAATTACAAGGGCACATTATTTAACTTTGGAGGGCACCTATATTGGTTCAGCCCCTCCATTGAAAAATTTAGTGACACTATGGTCATGACTAATTGAACAAAGGTATGGTCCTCCTCTTCCTCATTGTTCTTGATTTCTTCTAGCTTGAGAAATTCTTCTTCTTCATCTACTTTCTTGGTGAGAGGTTCTTTCTCATCTCTGGAGTTTTCTTTGCCAGCCCATAGTTAGGGCAGTCTCTGGCTAAGTCAGACTCTCCACACTTGAAACATAAATCTTTCTTTTGATATTCTTTGTATTTTTTTTGTGGTAATCAAACATGGTCAACATCCATAGTGTTAGGTCTTTGGTTCTGCTACTCCCCTATGATGGGGAATAGGTCTTGGTGGAATTGAAGGGCTTGTGAGCACTCTGGTTGTGCCAGACTGCCATCTCTCTAGCCTGGTCAATGTGCATTTGTTGTGCCTCCACCTTCTTGTACCAGTCATTGATGTCTCTTAGGGGATTATCTGAGGTTCTGAGCCTATAGGCCATGTCAGACATAATTTCTTTGATGAAGAGGTGGCAGAGCATGAGGTTGTTTGTGAGCTCTGCCTGTTGGGCCACAATCTTAAACCAAGTGATATAGTCCAAGATGACATTTTTCTGTACTGTCATTGTGTTGAGTGTAATGAGTGCTTGTCCTCTGATGTCTGAAGAGAGGAAGGATTTCCTCAGACTGTCTTCAAAGTCACTGAATGTTCCAAAAGCATTTTTATCAAAGGTGTGGTTAATAAAGAACATAGCCCATCCTTTGGCTGATCCCTTCTTCATAAAATAGAGGGAAAAGGTGATCTTTCTATCATTCAAATCATAAATGTCTTTGTTCATGAAAAGGTACATCTTGACTGAAGCAAGCCAAGAAATGAAGGTTTTCTCTTTTCCATTGTAGTCTTCCAGAGTTCCCAAGCACAGTTCTTTAGAGGAGGAAGATCTTGTGGTCAGCTTGGAGTCACTGGGGGGGCATGGCTCTGACCGTGTTAACAAATGCTTCCCAGGACTCATAATCCATGGCAAGGTGGTTGCAGAGTAGGGTAGGAATAGATTCAATGACAAAGTCGATGAGCAAGCCATCTGCATTGCCAATGGATATGGCTAGTTTGGCAATGTCATCTGCCTGGAGGTTGTGTGCAAAGTCTCTGCCACCATCCTTGTGTGTCCATTTTCCTATAGCATCTTTGGCTAGAGTGAGGCCATGAATGTATTGCTTCTGTTGCATCTGTGGCAGTTTTTCCGTATGCTTCACTGGCCATTGTAGGGAAAATACACATTATAGGTCACCAAGTGTGCTTTTGTCTGTCTCTAGTAGGTCTTCAAACCAGTCAGCCACATCACTCCCTGGGTTAAGTTGTAGCTGGAAATGGTCAACTTTCTGAGTGTTGGACCAGGCGCATGGCAGCCCCAGCTAGAATGTTGTAAACCAGCTAGTAGGTTCTATGTCATCTAGACTGTCACCTCAGAAAAGTGGGAGAATGGTGGCAGATGTGAAGGACATGTGGGAGGGCTGAAAGCAGTGGTAGCAGAGAAAGAAAGAAAAAGAAAAGAAAAGAAAAAAGGAGAAAAGGTAGATGGTTGATCTAACTAAGGTATGAGTGCAGTCAAGAGCTGAGGAAAATGCAATGCCTGGCTATAAGCTG
Source organism: Xerocomus spinulosus (assembly GCA_038094075.1). Lineage (NCBI taxonomy): Eukaryota > Fungi > Basidiomycota > Agaricomycetes > Boletales > Boletaceae > Xerocomus > Xerocomus spinulosus. Next base: position 2,940 of record JBBPTN010000648.1, read on the forward strand.
AACTGATGAGTAGGACAAACCACTCTCATCACCAGGTGGGATAGGCTAGGACGAGGGCAAACCTCTGGATAGTGAGCAGGAGACCTGGGTAGCATACAAGACAATGTGTACCTACTGCACATGCTGCCTATGTACTCCTGACCCTCTACCACCAGGCTGACCCCTGCCACCTCTGGCCCAAGGCAAGCCCTCTCCCCAAACTATCACAGAGGGGAGAGCCATGCTGTAAGGCAGAAAGAGCTCTCAGAACTAAAGAATCTGATGCAGAGGATAACTGAATGTGATGCATGAGGGAAAGATCTAAGGCTGAAATAACAGCTGGGTCAGATAGAATGAGTATAACACTGTCCTGAGAGGTGTCAATGGAATCCTTGCAAGAGAGGGCATTAGCAGGGCCAATCTGAGTGCCTAGGGTAACCTTCTAGAGAATATCAAAGTTTTGCATAAAGAGAGACCAGTGAGCTTGATAACAAGATAATTTCCTGGGGTCTTTCAGATAAGAAAGATTCTTGCAGTCAGTGAGAACAATGACCAGTCCCAAGAAGGTAGTGGTGCCATTCTTCCAGAGCAAGAATAACAGCAAGAAGTTCACAATCATATATATCATAGTTTCACTCGCAGGGCTAAAGGTATTGGAAAAGTAAGCACAAGGATGGAGGTCACCATTGATATCAGGTTGCAGAAGTACCACACCAGCAGCAAGAAGAGAGGCATTCATTCTAAGAGAGAATTGCTTAGATGGATCAGGAAGTGAGAGAACTAAAGCAGAGGAGAAGGAGGACTTAAGTGCTGAAAACGCTTGTTCCTGGAGAGAGGTCCAGACCCAGGATTCAATTTTGTGGATAAGAAGAACAAGAGGAGTGATGACATAGGAAAAGTTGGGGATGAATTTGCAGTAGAAATTGGCAAAACCCAAAAAACTACAAATGCCTTTAATTGATGTTGGAGGACTGTAATTGCCTTTAGTTTGATAGAGTCCATCCCAACCACTCCTTGGCTGATGATTATACCAAGATATTCCATCTTGGGGGTGTTGAACAAACACTTGCTAATTTTAAGGGACTGTCCATGTTCTTTGAGGTGTTGGAAGACACTATGGGTACATTCATAATGTAACATCAGGTCCCTGTTGGTGTGAATATCAATATCATCCATGTAAATTTTCAGCCAATCTTCAGCAATAATGTTGGCAAAGATGTGATTTATGAAACTTTGATTTGTTAGAGGAGTGTTGTTGAAATCAAAAAAATCAAAAAACATGGCTGTGGGTTTAAAAAGCCCAAGAGGAGTAATGAATACCACCTTCCATTGGTCTTCTTCTCAAATAGAAATGTTGTTATAGCCCCAACAGATATTGAGTTTGATAAACAGAGTGTAGTCTTTCATGTCATCAATGAGGTCTAAGATGAGGGGAAGAGGGTAGGTGTTGTGAATGGTGTGAGAGTTGAGATATCTGTAGTTCTGGCAAGGATGAAGGGTGCCATCTTTTTTTGAGGATGAAAAAGAATGGTGAGGCCTTGAGGGATTTGAATGGGACAATACAACCAGTCTTAGGTTTTTCTTAATGAAGTCCTTACAAGCTTGTTTCTCAGCCAGATTAAGAGAATAGACCTTGGTGATCTTTGGAACAAAGGATGGCTTTAGCTCAATGGTGTGATCATAGGGACAATGAGGAGGTAGTATCTTAAAGGTCTTCTCAGAAAAGACATCAGCATAGTCCTTGCACCATCCTAGAACTTCTTGTTCCTTAGGTACTTCTTGCTGGGCCAACTGAGTAGAAAGAGTGATACGATGAGGTTCTGGGGAGTGGAATGGGTAATAGAGATAGTCTTGTCCATCCAATTTATATCAGGGTTTCATTTCTTCAATCAAGGCATTCCAAGAATGACCTGGTGTTTACCCAGAGGGGTGACCATAAGTTGAACATTGTCTATGAGTGAAGGGAAGATAGCCTTGGCTGAGACAGTAAACTTGATGGTCCCTTTGTGATTCAGGGTACCATCTACATTATAAGTGGTGATGGGGTGAGGGAGATGACAAATAAAGGTGTGAAGATGAGGGACCAGCTTGGAGTCTATAAAGTTTCCTGTTGCTCCACAATCAACTAGGGCAATAGTGTCAATGCTTTGGAATTTATTTTGTAGGTGAACTGGGAGATGCAAGGTTTGTTCATTGGGTAATCCTACAAGTACATGAAGGGAAGAAGACATTGAAGCATCTTTTCTAGTTAAAAATATGAAGCATCCAATGTAACAATGTTTTCATTGTCTAAGGCTTCAAAACAGAGCTTAAGGGTTTGAAGGATTTCATCTTCCTTCTTTCCAGATGAGTGAAGTTAACTGACATATGTAGATATCAAGTGTGGATGACTTGGAGGTAGAGGGGGCCACAGGGGGAGGGGTGATTCTGAGGGTGAGGTTTGTTGGAGGGGAATGCTTGTATTGAAGTGCATTGTGACCAGGCTTGTGACAATGGAAGCACAATCCATTCTTAATGCATTTGGCTTTCTCAATGGGAGTGAGTTTGGACACCTTGATGGTGTCTACATCCATGGCATTTGGGTTAGGAGTAGAAGAGGAGGAGGAAGGGAAGAAGGCAGTAGAAGATCTCCCCTTTCCTAAATCATTCATGCATGCAAGGTGAGTATGGAAGACCTTGGCTTTCTCAATCCAAGTCTTCATCTTCTTAGATACTAAGATAATGAAGAGGATGGCCCTAACAATCTTTTCACCCATCTCTTCACTTAGAAAATGGGTGAGGGTGGCATCATTGATAATGCCAGCTTTAGCAGCCAGGTTCTGGAAATCTGTGATGTACTGTATTTCTGGAACCTATTGTCATGCTTGGTGTATTTTTGGTGCAATCTGGTTAACATTATATGGGCAGTGACCTTGGCATCAAAGAGGTAAAAGATGGTCTCAAAATCAGTGGCTAGCTTGTCAAATGTTTTCTTAGAAGAAGCAATGGCAGTGTTTGCCAAGAACCTGTCTGGTTCCAAAAAGCAGTCATTTTGTGAGATGACAGCAACAACAGAAAATTCTGCAAGGTCAATAAGTGTACTAATAGAATTGTCAGCAATGAAGAGCTGGTCAGTTTAGCCCACCTGCATCCATTTTACTTGTTTGAGGATGGAATCATAGGCCAGATAGAGCTTTTTGTCCAGTAGATTATAGTAGATGGTTGTAGCATGAGAGGTAAGACTAGTGAGTTTTTCTGCATGGGATTTTTGTTAGGCATGAAAGAGAAAAGGAAAAAATGAAGAGGGGGATGATGATAGAAGTACCATAATGAAGGAAGGAGGGAAAAGAGGGTGAGGAGAACATGTAATATATATCACAGTGAAGAAATAGGGTTACATAGAAGTGTATAAAAAAAGAGGGCAAGGAGACCATCATCCTAAATATGTTAGGAAAAATAAGAAACATACTCTAACCAACTAATGTTTCTCCCCACAAAAAAAAGAGTGGGGGGAGAATGGATACATAGTATACACTATCCACATGCCTCCACTCCCCTAGAAGTGTTATGCCAAACACACACCAGTGTCATCCAAGTAATCTCTTATTGGTTAAACTCTCACTAGGAGGTCAACAGAGTCCAGCAAGCTAGGAGATCAAAGTCAAGACTAAGGTGAAAGGACTTGAGACTCAGAGGGATTCTCTAAGAACAAAGATTTAGATGAGAACTCAGAGAACTAGGCAAGGACACAGGAAATGTGTAAAATAGTGCAGATTAAGTATAAGAAACTAATGTACATGTCAGCTGGGTTTATATAGCAAAGGATGTACAGCAAGGAATACTATAGAATGTGAAAGAAGGATGACTAAGTATATATAAAGAGAAGACACTATGGAGAGGCTATCCAAGAAAGAGAAGAGGAACTATAGGACTTTATGTAGAGAGAAGAATTGTCCCAAGATAAGTAAAACATGGTGGAAATGGTAAGACATAAGTAAAGGCCCTTGTCTATAGGGGATCTCACAGCAAAACAAATGAACATTCAGATAGAGGTATAAAATTGTAATATGAAGCAAAATATAAAGGGTATGTGATCAATTCAATTCACATATAGCATTAATATTTTATAGCCTTCTAAACAAGTATTGAAAGCATGCAAAATACCTATGGACCACAGGTGAAGGTGTAAAGCCATTCACTAGTGACTTTGAGGAAACATTCAGAGAGTTCTTTAGGTGCTATATAGCAGCTGATGGCCCAGATAGTATAATAGCTGATGAAGTATGGTCAATTTGGGGTATGTAATGATTCTCTTCTTGAGATGTTACTAATATTGTGTAAATCCCTAGTTCATTTTGTGGTAGTTTTGGCTAGGAACCATCTAAAGAACCCCAGACTTGTACCTTGATGAATTATAGGAGATGCTCTTATTGACTGTAGTGTTCAGGTCTTGTACTCAACAGTTTGGCAGACACTCTGGAGGGCTGTGTATATGATGGAAAATGTGAGTGAATAAACATGTCATGAGTACTCTACTGATTTCTCATTCTTTAAGATCAGATGAATTAAAGCAGAATGGTCAGCACAGTCTCATCTTGAATATTTGGCTTGGATTGGCAAGTATTAACCTGAGCAACTTGTCTTTGTTGAAGAGAGCTCAGTTGATTGGTGCAAAATGTATCATAGACACTCAATCAACAATGGTATCATACACTGCAATATTGTGGAAGAATCATTTTGTACCATAACATTTATGGACTTCATCAAGGAACTACAAAATTGTATGCAGCCATTCCTATCTGTGAACTCTGTGATTGTTCTGGACAATTGTAATATACACAAGCACTCAAATACTGTAGAGTTGATTTAGGAAAGGTACAGTGACCTCAAAAATTGTTACAATGTTTCACTAATCTGAACTGTCTTATGTATAGTGTCTGAATGTGTGGGAATTCTGCTTAGTCATAGTTGGACAAAATAAGATGCACTCCCAATTATATAATTTGATGTAGTGGTTCCTGAGATATAGCCATTTTAAGATGGTGATCTCATTGTAACAGTTTTTGAGCTCTTGATTTAAATAGTGTGATCTTAACAACATATAGTATACTTGCTTTGTTTGGACATATAAACAAGCATACACATGTAAACATCATGTCTGAGCTTAAACAGATTTGCACACTTCTTTCTTTCCAACCACCATCATCATGGAATCCCTTTCTGCCATCCAAAAGACTTCTATCATTTCTATGCTTGATGCAGGTCATTCTGCTCACTCTATTGTACCTGCTACTGGTTTTAACATCTCTACCATATCCAGGCTTTGCTCCAAAGAGTATTCCAAGCTTTAGAAATCCATCGAAGGTTGCCCAATCAAGTTTTCCCCTACCAATATTTGTTATACTATCTGTTTGATCTCTTCTTTAAAGGCTGAGAATGTAGTCCAGGTCACCAAAGCACTTAGCAATATCATCAACAAACCTCTCTCCCCAAGTACTGTTTGTCTTCATCCAAGAAAGACTGGTATGAAGGCAGTAGTCAAGTTCAAATGCCCTCTATTGTCTACTAGACATTGCAAGGCCAGGTTAAACTTTGCCTATGCTTACAGAGATTGGACTCTAGATGACCAGAAGAGGGTAATATGGTCTGATGGTCACAAATGGATGTGGAAAAAGCCAGGTGAGGGGCTTAGTGACAGGTTGGTATAGGGAACTGTCAAGTTTGGAGGTGGTTCCTTAATGATATGGGGTTATATTACTTGGTAGGGAGTTACAGTGACCTCAAAAACCATTGCAATGTTTCACTAATCTAAATTGTGTGCTGTGTAATGTCTGAGTGTGTGAGAATTCTGCTTAGTCATATTGGGACAAATTAAGGTACACACACTTGGCTAAACATAGAGTCTTATACTATGTAATTTTAATTAGTGGTTCCTGAGATATGTCCATTTTAAAATGGTGACTTCATTGCAACAGTTTTTGAGCTTTTGGTATTCAAGGTATATTAGTACTTAATATGGCCTTTATTTGCCATGCCCACTACCTCTATCCTTCTAGGCATTCTTGAGGTTGGTTTTTGAATCTCCCCCACTATCATTGTCTCTCACACCTTCTAAATACTACCTCATTACTTATGAATTTCTTTAAAGGGGTGTTCCTTCTCTATATGCATTTTTTGAAGATAAAATCAAAGATTTTCAAGGGGATTAAGATTGGAGACCATGTAGGCCATGCCATAGTCCTGAAATCCTACCACTCTGGCTATTGGTGAAGAAAAGCTTGATTAGGCAACCTCAAGTGGATTTCTGAAGCTTAAAACACTCTCTGAACAATGGCTGGATATGAGGGAAATATTTGAATCAGTTGCAGATGCAATACAAAGAGTAGAATGGCATGGATCAAGCATAGAAAGAATAGTGGCCTTTTGGATGACAAATGGAAATTTTATAATAAAAGAATGAAGTGTTTGTACTTTTTCAAACTCAGACATAATGTTTACACATATCTGTAAAAAGGTAAAGAAGTGGTTGGAAGAGCAGGATTTCAAGACTACATATGTCATGGCCTGCACAGTCACCTGACCTCAATCCCCTTGAGCATCTTTGGGGTTATCTGAAAAGAAGATTTGTAGAGGAAGAAAACCCCTCTTAAGGAGTTTATGAGTTGTGGGATGGAATTCAGGAGAAGTGGAAGGAGATACCAGTGGAGGAGATTCAGAAACTCATTGAAAGCATGCCTAGAAGTATAAAGGCAGTCATCAAGGCAAAAGGAGGATATACCAAGTACTAATATACTCTGGATACCAAAAGCTCCAAAACTGTTGCAATAAGGTCACCCTCTTAAAATGGCTATATCTTGGGAACCACTGCACCAAATTATAATCAGTAGCCCCATTTGTAGTCAAGAGTGTGTACCTTATTTCATCCAACTATGACTAAGCAGAATTCCCACACACTCAGACACTACACATCAGATAGTTCAGATTAGTGAAACATTGTAACACTCTTTGAGACCACTGTACACTAATCTCATGATCTAAATAAATTGAATTCACCATTATTTTACAAAGGTGTTCATTGTGAGTTTTTACCACTATATTCTCTCAACTTCAATCTAATCAAACTTGCGTTTTTAGCTATGAAGTATTATGTACTTGTGCAGAAATGATGACTATACACAAATGATAATAACAAGACTCAGTGACTGAAAGATTTACATCAAGCTGATAAGGGCTTTGTGTGATATTTCTCCAGAGGATGCATCTGGTTTGTATGCACACTGTGGGTATTTGTAGTATGATTAGGCATCTGCATGAGTATACCCCAGGGTATTGGCAGGCATACCTATACCCATACCCCAGATATACCCATACCCATGGTGTGGATATGGGGTTCATGAACCCATAGGTTTAACAGTTTATAACAGTAATTCAAAGTATGAATATTTACAATACAATAGTATCCCATCAGGCATTTTCCTTTTTTTCCCCTCCATTCATAAGTTATAGAAACAATTATATTTTATAAGTACTATAGACTATCTAATTCTACATGTGCATGATCCCTTGTCATCACCATCACCTTGTGGTGGTGCACAATTGTGATCCCTTCATCAAGTCACCATCCTTATTGTCTCTATCACTATGGTGATGGTGTGCACTCACACATGTCTCACCCTTGATGCTGTCTTTGTGGTGGTGGTAGCATACTACTGCATGCTTGTTGGTTGTTATTGTCATGTGTGCTGTAGTCTTTTCTTGTGTAGTGACTAGATAGCATGTATGACATGATTAAAGCACCATATAAGAAGCCCCAATTGTGTTTCCCAACATTGTATAAATCATTTGAACAATTCTACATGCATTCAGAGTGTATAAGAAATTATAGAACAAACCAATATGCTCTTCTCCAGTATATCAGACACCATGCATAACACAGATAGAGAGCTATCACAGGAGGTTGAGTTGCACCCCCCTATACAATATAATACCACTGAAAGACTCTGCATGCATTTATAATACATTTAAAAATATAATAGAACAAACCAATAACTCTTCTCTAATATATAAGTTATCAGGCCTAACACAGAGTTAGAGGGCCATTTCAGATAACTATTATATTTCCCTATATTGTATAACACCATTAGGGGATGGCAACCAGTTCTACAATTCATTGCAAAATTTTATTGATTGGCACAGCCCTTGGCTTTATACTGCAGAACAGATAAGTTCATGATTCAAATGCAAAGTTTTTTCTAATATGTTGTCAGCCAATCAGCAAATGGTCAACCAGAAAGGCCTTGAGACTCTCCACCTCAATTTCTACAATCATCTCTGAGCCACAATATATACTCTAACACAACCATCAGTTAGCACCTTCTTTTCCCTCCCAATCCCTGAAGCTGACATCTAACAAAACATATAAAAAAAAGAAATCATACATGTAAAACACCTGCATTCATCATCTTTATATAGTATATATTGTGGCTCAGAGA
>JBBPTN010000649.1:0-11380 GCA_038094075.1 Xerocomus spinulosus
ACTGGGGGTGCGACCGGCCGCGGGAGATGTGGTGGTACCTCCGGAGCCAGAGCCAGAGCCAGAACCACCGCTGAGCTAAAATGTCCGGGAGATCATGAGCGCGTGGTGGACGTGAGCAGATGCGGCTACCCACCGACAAGTCACCACCACAAGCCATGTTCCAGTCGCTGATGGATGATTCCGCGTCATTGGTGACAGAGGCATCAGCTTTGACAAGACAGCTCATGCACTGCTGTAGCGAGCTACCAACATCGGTGGCACAAAGGCAAGTGAGGCTAGCATCACAGTTCTACAGTGGGCAACTGTCAACGTCATTAAGAAACACGGATTACACAGGCTTACGCTCATGGTGTTCAGTACCTGGCAGGGAGACTGACATGAAGACGGGAGAGAACCGGTGTTAATCGTTGTCTGGCGAACGGTGAGCCCATTCGAAGTGGAAAACGACGGTGTGACTAGGGGTCAATTATTAAAATCAATTCCAAAATGGAGACGAAATGCTTCAACGTACACTGAGAAAGGACAGTAATGGCAAAAAGGAAGGGAGTGATTTGGACCATTGCAAAGGAAATTCAAAGGGAAAGAAATATCTGAGAGGAAAAAAGTGGACCATGTTTCCCCTTAAATACACAGACGGGATGTTTGTCACGGAATTAATTTGAAGCCTCACCGGCACCGTTTAGGATTTTTTACGGAAGTAATTCTCCACGGTGACCCTGAACATAGATCACGCGAATATGTACCTGGTGACAGTGAGATTTCTAGAGGGAGGACGCTTGATCAGATTGAAATATCACTTTGCATCTCTGGAGGGCAATCTTGGCAATGAATGATGAGTTGGTCGACACGAAAAACCAATGGAATAGGACTTAATCCAGTCTGATTCGTGGTTCGTGAAAGAGACGGTGGAGCCCTCGTTACTGTCAGTCACACGTTCTGTGCCCGTTGAGAAAATTCTTACGGTTTGCGAGCAGCTCGGTAGAGTGAGCCATGACGCTCTTCAGGAACTTGAAGTTGGGGATCGGCACTGGTTGCCCGTAATGATATAGCCTGTTCTCAACACGGTGGTACAAGTGGAGGTAGATCCGGATCTACCTCCACTTGTACCAGAGCCAATGTCAACGACGGACAGATCCAACCCAAGACAATGAAATTGGATGCCGGAAATCGCATTGGTTCATTACCCGATACCATAAAACATTAGCTCAATGTCGCAGTCAATCACATTCACTAGCCCAAAGTCTGGGCCTTCATACTTGTTCTACAACTTGGATTCTCTATGGTTTGATCTGCTATTCGACGGTCGTGCAATCAGCATAGTCAACGAACCGGTGATTGTACTCACCTTCTTAGCAATTAGAAGTCGATTGGAACTTCCACAATTTAGGGCATTCCACTCTTCGTTTCCTTGATTCTCTCACATTCGAAGAATAGAATACACCTGACGCCTCCTTATCTGATGCTGCGGGAAACCATGATCACTTACCAAGTTCGAAAACCACAATGTGGACAAAGTTCTCCAAACCGATGGAGCGAATATATTGGTCTGCACACTTGGCCATTGCCAGGTAGCCTGCCACATTACCTTTATCGAACGTTAATCCAGACCTTGCGGCAGACGCAATGTAGAACATGACTTTGCGAAATCCACGAGTGGCGGATCGATCGCACACGATGTATACCCGAGTTACTCTCTCTGCGTATAGCAGCGACCTGCAGCTATCAAGTTCGCGGTACGCTAACTATGATACTTTCCAAAGTTCCGAAATCGATTTTGGCTCGTTCACTCACCTGTCTGTCGCGTAGCCAAAGTACTCCCGGTGTTCTTGGTGGTCCATCTGGACCGCAAGTCGCCGTCGGCCTTGGCGAATGTCAGGATGAAACCATCGATAGCGCGGAGGTAAATAGCAAGCGCGTCTAATCTTCCCAGCCATTTCATTGGTCAGTTTGTCAGTCTCACGCTTTCCCGAGCACTGCTCGCATCATGCTCGGATTCATCAGCAGGGAAGACTTGTCATATCGCCATCTCTTCGCTTCTTACCAAAACTCATGTCCACCGGCGAGCCCGCTTCCACCAATCCAGAGGAACGTCCTCTGCTCAGCGTAGAACACCCCAGCTATCAGGATGACCCCACCCAGCCGCATGTTGTGAGTGGCGGTGATGAAGAGTCTGCTGTCGTCCCAGACGTCCCAAAAGCGACTCGTTCGTGGTCAATGATTGCGTTGAAGAGCATCATCGTACTCTTGTCGCTCGCCGTAGTGGGCCTCTTCATCAAGGGATTCATTGACGCAGACGATACCGAGGTCTGCCTGTTCCGAATAGCCTTCTCATTAGTCCACTCGTGACTCGTATGTCTTAGTTTGACTTGGGCGAGGCGCTCAAAAGTGCACTCGGTGGTGGACTCAGTGGTGCCGCAGGTGAGGAATTCAATTTTGGGGGATGAATGTGAACGTCGAGTGGCGGCTTATTTCTTCGTACCCAGCCATGGTCCTTCAGGTTTTACTTCTCATGGTAATGCGGATGATAATTATTTGTGCCGATGATGCTTAGCGCTTTCCCGCAGCCGCTACGGACGGTCATGAACTATCAATATCGCTATGGCATGACGACCACCGAGGCCACCAAGACACTCTACGCAGATGGTGGTTGGACAAGGTACTATCAGGGACTCGCCGCTGCGCTCATCCAAGGACCTGTATCGCGTTTCGGTGACACTGCAGCCAATGCAGGCATCCTTGCTCTCTTGCAGAGCAACACGTACATGAGACAGCTCCCGACACTTGTCCAAACCGCTTTCGCTAGCGTGACTGCTGCGTGCTTTAGAATAATATTGACTCCGGTTGATACCATCAAGACGACTATGCAAACCGAAGGCAGGAATGGCATAGCACTTCTTAAAGAGAGGGTCAGTTATCAATGAGTTAATGAGCGATACAATTTCACCGATACTGTTTCTCTCACATCTAGGTCAAGAAGTATGGAGTCAGTTCCCTTTGGTACGGCGCAGTGGCGACAGCCGTAGCCTCTTTTGTGGGTCATTACCCTGTAGGTGTCGCCTCCATTGTGCGGCTCTTGGGTTTGACGTCCGTCTAGTGGTATGGGACATACAACTACCTCGATGCAAACCTTCCCCTGCCCACCAATATTTTCGAGAAGCTCCTTCGCTCCGGTTTTATCGGATTTGTGGCTGCGGTAGTCTCCGATACTGTCTCAAATTCTTTGCGCGTCGTCAAAACTTACCGCCAAGTCAATGCAACTCGTATCGGGTACCTTGATGCTGCGCGTGCGGTTATCGCCGTTGACGGCGTCCGGGGCTTGTTTGGACGGGGCTTGAAAACGCGCATTTTGGCCAATGGTCTTCAAAGCATCATGTTCACGATCCTCTGGAAATTGTTCTTGGATTTGTCAGTATTACGTGTTACTGCTTATCCCCTCCATTCTCAGGCACTGATGGATCCTTTTCATCTACAGATGGAACGAGAAAACAAGTTGATAATATTGGCCATGGTGTCAGCCGTGAGGCTCATACCCGTTAGCTAAGATGCCTGGGAGGCTGGGACTCGTGGGTTATATGTATCTGCCGTATTCACCATATGATTCGTTCCCCGGATATCGGATATGCTTTCGTTACTGATGCTTATCTTGTATACAGTTCATTCGGCGATATATGTCAATGCAGGGTGACAAGTTCGTCTTTTGCCACATTATCGTGCGAAATCTAGTCGCTCCTGGGGATGCGGCTGTTGGACGACCGATATGGCCACTTTACCCTAGTAAACTCTCCCATGTCGCCACTGCCTCTCCGGGTCACGGTAGAGTTTGCGGGGATCACCGGGAACGTGGAGTAAACACAAATGCTGCAAGTACTCATAAGATAGGGCATCCAGCGGTTCCCATCCTTCTGATAACCTCGGCTCTCGGAAATCGTGGTATCAGAGCGTTTTCGTTGCGAGAAGGAAGGTGTTACACTCTTGATGCTAGACCGACTAGCTACGAGAGCAAATAAGAGGTTATGGAAGCCGTTCACTGGGGAATACAACCCATACGTAGGTGCGGGATCTCTTCACAGCTTTATCCGGAACATGATATCTGCTCCTCGCACGAGCAGAGGGGTCTTGATTACTCGGGCCCAGTATACGGTTGATCTCCCTCATGTTAGCGTGCGCAAACTCGATAGGGATCACCGATTCGCTGCCCTCCCTTACAGGGTTCCACCCTCAATGCTATCCATATTTTTCTTGAGATTTATCTCTGTAGCTGCTAGTGTAACTTATTACGTTGGTGTCATTAGTCTAATCGACTTTCCAATTCCCACCGCGATTTTGAATCGATCGCTTCCCACTCTCAACCGTCTGCCATTCTACAACTCGCTATATTGTCCCTCCTGCTGTCGGCTTGCTCTAACGGTACTGCGTTCAGCGCAATCGGACGGTTTATCCTCTGTATTCTTATCTGCGTAAGTACGCACTACCCTTTCTTGATCCCATCCAACTGTTGTCATGTTTTCTCAGGTCCCAACGAAGTTGCGGTCAGGCCAGCAGATATTCCTCCGCCGTCGGATTCAGAACGGCCCTCTTCCAACCTCGTTCGTTATCTGTCTGCCATACCCCCCCAGTTCCCGGGCCCTGTATCGACTCCGCGCACTCGAGTTTTCATTCCAGACCTTTCTTCTACCTGCGTTTCTAGCCGTCACGTCTTCTGAGCTTGCTCCGCACTGTTGAGCTTTTCTTCCTCTGATTGTAGGTCAATACTTCATCTTGCGCTTTGTACATGCTTCCATATAGTCTTGCCGGTTTGTCTACCGCCTGTGAGTTACATTAATTTTTGCTCGGTATTCATATCTCATCAAACCATTTCTATGTATGCTACTCAGGTTTAACCCTGCCATTGTCTGATATCCCTATTCTTGGTTGCCTATTGTTCACTCTCTGCTGTTTTGTTTTCCTTGAAGTCTCTTCTGCTAGCTGTGAGTCATATAGGTCATCTGCTTATTCAATTTTGTGCTGGTTTTCTATTTGAAGTCTTATTTGTCATTTCCCTGTTCTCTGGCCATCTTATCCAAGGTTGCTACCTGTTTGATTACAGCTTGTGTTTTTGTAGGTCACCCTACTCTCAACACATCTCATCTTGATTCCTGGAGCTCTCTTGACCTATCATACCTGCTGCATTCATTTCCTCTGTCTAATTGACTGCCCTTCCAAGTCATTTACCCCCTCCATCTCTCTCACCTTTCACCTTTCACCTTTCCTCCTGCCATTCTCTGGCACCCACTTCCAACACCTACTCATCCACCAAAGTAAAATCCTATTTCAAACCCATACACTTTGACTAGGTCCAGCCTGACCATGAATCAGAAAAATCCTGAGGACATCACCTTCCAAGTCACAGGTATGGTTTTGCTGGTTGTTTGATGGGTTCATTTGTGCTGAATGGTTTTATATAGTTAATCAGTTGACTGTTTTGTCCAAACTAGCTAAACAAGACATTCATGTCACTGTTGCTGTTGGTGATGTATCCAAGATAACATGTTCTGGAGAACTGGCAGAGAACAGTCTGGTGGTGACATGGAACCATCCTTTTCTCTTGTAAGTGTTGCTGCATACAACAATCTCTGTCTATCAACACCCTTTGTAGTACAGCATCTCCATCTGCTATTGTTGAGATTGCCATATGCATTCTGCCAGAGGAGCTCACCCCTGAATGGGACAAACAGCCACTGGGTGACCAGATGGTTACAAATGTGGCCAGCTTGTTGGAGTCTGGAGATGCATGGCAATGTGAACTTCATCCATATTTCTCTAGTATAGATTCTGACTATATGCCAGGCAATGTCCCTGGACTATTAGATGGCTCTACTTTCTCTATGGAGTGCAAGACTAGTGATATACTGGTAAGCCTTATGTACTGTACAACACAGTGTGATACAACTGAATGTGTTCTTAGGTCAAACCAGATGGACATGATTGTCTATCAGCACTTGAAGATTATGACAGAACACTATACTGGTTTGCACAAAAGCTCAACAATGTGCCTATTGTGACTACACAAATTGAACTGGGATTGACAAGATTGGATCTCTGTCCTCCAGATCATGAAGGTTATCTCTATGTTCTGCAAGATCTTGCATGTACCCTTGAATTTCACTATGATCAAGAGGGCAATGTTGCAGATCTCAATAGAGCTATTGAGATTCAGAAAGCTAGACTTGATCTTTGTCCATTTGGCCATCCAATGCATCTTGAGGCTATTGGGGAGCTTTCAATGTCCTTATCAAGACACTATGATATTCAGGAAAACCAGAAAGACCTGGATGAACTCATAGAGATGCAACAAAGGTGGTTAGATCTGTGTCCATTGGATCACAAGCTGTATAAAAAGGCTCTTGGATCACTTGCAACATCCTTGTTGGAGGACTATTATGCAAGAAGGAATATGGAAAACCTAAACAAAGCTATTGAAATGGGAGAAGAGTGGCTTGATCTCTGTCCAGAAGGTCATGAATATTATGCTACAGCTCTGAACAATCTTGCACGTTCTTTTAGGGCACGATATCAAGAACTGGATGATTTAGCTGATCTAAACAAGACAATTGATCTTCAAGAGAAATGCCTTGATCTCTCTCCACCAGGTCATCATCTTCATGGGCATGCTCTCTGGTGCTTGGGAGTCTCAGTAAAGGATTGTTATATGAAGAATAAAAGCCTACCAGACTTGAATAGAGCAATCACATTGTTGAAGGAGGCATTGGGTTTTTACTCAGCTCAGAATCATCACTATGCAGCAATTGTTGATGAATTGGCCAAATCCATGCTTCTTTCCTTCAACTCATCTCAGGTATCCCACTCCCCTGATCAACCACCTTCTTCACTGGATGAGGCTTTTGGAGTGTATAGACTCTTAAAGGAATGTGGACCCACAGCTTCACTGGATTTATTGAAGGCAACCAAGGCTTGGGTCAAAAGTGCTGAAGAACACAACCACCACTCAGTCCTAGATGCTTATCAAACAGCACTCAACACACTGGATCACTTTGCCTCCCTTAACTCTTCACTAGACTCAAGACATGAGACGATGCAAGCAAGAGTGGCTGATCTAGCCAACAATGCATTCTCCTGTGCTATAAGGTGTGGTGACTTCCAGATGGCTGTTGAGCTCCTGGAGCAAGGTCGGGGAATTCTGTGGAATCAACTTGCTCGGTTCGACATCTCTATTGCCACGCTAGAACACCAGGGCGACCAAGGACGCGAGCTAGGGAGGAAATTCACAAGGTTGAGTGCAGACCTCAGGAAGCACGCCCAACGGAGTGGAGGTCAAGGCGCTGATCCATATTGGCGTGTCCAGGGAGAGTGGCAGCGTGTTGTGGACAAGATCCGCAGTCTCGACGGGTTCTCGAGGTTTCTCTTGCCTCCTCGCTTCGACGACCTCCAGCAGGCTGCAGAATATGGACCTGTCATCATAGTGAATGCAAGCAAATACGGATGCGATGCTCTCATTGTGCTTCACGCTCGCGCACCTGTCCATGTCTCCCTCCCGTGCTCTCTCAACGACGTCGTTCAGCTCTGCCTACAATTATCGGAACTCACTCGAGACGCACATGCATATGGGACAAACAGGGAGTCCTATGTGAAGCAGATGTTGCGCGAACTGTGGTCCTCCGTTGTCGAGCCGATCGTCTCTGTCTTGCGCGATGATGTTCAACTACCTCTGGGCTCTCGGATATGGTGGTGCCCGACATCGAAATTTACCCTGCTCCCGTTCCATGCTGCAGGTCCGTACCGGAAGGAGCAACAGAATCTCATGGATACCTACGTCTCTTCATACGCTCCCTCCTTCTCGGCTCTCCTCCGCGCCCGCGATCGTCTTCGTTTTCAGAGAGTGGCACGTAGTGCCTCTGCAACGCCAAACATGATTTCGTTTGCGGCCGTCGGTCAGGCGCATCCGAGTACAGATATACTAAACTTGGGCGAGCTCCCCGAGGTAGAGCACGAAATTGAAAAGATTCGCAACAAGACGGACATGCCACCAGACGTGGCATTTGAGGTCGTCACCGACGCCGCAGCCTCCATCGAAGGCGCCGTGCAGGCATTCCGAGACCACCGCTGGGTGCACGTTGCTTGCCACGGTGCACAGCACGCAGCAAAGCCGTTCGAGTCCTGGTTCGCAATGGGCGATGGGAAGCTAACTCTGATGCGCATCATTCAGGAGCGTTACACGAACTCCGAGTTCGCATTCTTGTCTGCGTGTCATACAGCGGTGGGGGATGCGTCGACCCCGGACGAGGTGCTCCATCTCGCTGCGGGAATGCAATTTGCGGGGTTCAATGGGGTGATTGGGACGTTGTGGAGAGTGGATGATGCGGTCGCCCACCAAATGGTGACTCGGTTTTACAAGAAGATGTTCCAAAACCCGGAGATCGATTTCGAGAACGCGGCGGCGGCACTGAACGCTGTAGCGTTGGAGGCTACGGGTGAAGTCTCACTAGAGAAACGGATAGTATTTGTGCATATAGGAATCTGAATTTATCGATTGACGTACGTTCTCTTCTTCTGTCACGAAAGTTCGTGTATCTTGACATCAGACCTGCTCAGAAATGCCCCGGCTCTGGAATTTGTTGTATTATATCCTGACCTAACGTTTGAATGCATGTCTCCATTCCGTGCCAAGTCTAGAACGATCGTCGAAATATGCGCGCAAACGAAAGCTGAGTCGGAACGAGATCCTCTGAGAAGGCGAAAATACCCATACCATGGTTTGACAAAGTTCCGACACCACAAGTTTCTTAGCCAGACCACTCAGCTTCATTATACAAACAGATGAGAAAGTCACCATTGCAACCATATATGTGTGAATGGAGGGACCGTTTAGGACTTCTATTGGTGATCCGTTAATATTAACTGCTCCACAGGAGGGGTCGTAGCACCTGAAACAATAGAAAGCGTTCAATGTTTCGAAACAGGGAGTGTGATTTACACGTTCTATCAACGTATCGTCGTACGTTACCTTGACACTGTACAATAATCGTCGAGAGTCGATCGAGGAGAACTCCACTATCATGCACGCAAACAAGAGTCTAGTGGGAATGACATTTCAGTGGTTGGTTAATGTGAACCGCTTCCCAAGAGCGATCGTCACGTCTGAAACACTTTTCAGACCATACACACGCAGATCCCCATCAACACATCGTCGCACATTACCTCGAGACGCTGAATGATTCATCCGGAAAGCAGTACCCGATCAACAGGATACAAATTCCATGTTTTTCAACCCTTGGAGAACCCGCATACAAACGGATAGCAGTTTCCGATGGGTGTGTACCAGACCCGTCGGTGAATCGGCGCCTCGATTGACGTGATTTCGTCCGTGGTGTACCATCCTTGGTCGCACCACCACGACTCTGCAATTCGCCAGCTGCGATATTGACGTGTAAAACAGTCCGATGGAGGTGCTGTGAGGTTAGTGCGCACCAAGTCCCAAGGCATCATTCTCGGGAGGGCATCGTCAGGTCAGATGGGGTTCAGATCTTGAAAGCGTCTCGCGATGCACCAGGGAGTGTCCGTCAGAGATCAAGCCTTGCGCATACAATTTACCCGGTATTTCGGCGGTCGTAAATATGACAGCTGAGGATCCAATTCGCCACCTTTAACATCGTGGAGAGTACGAAAGAACGGACCGAATGGATACCTAGACGATGTCAGCCCTTCGTCCATAGTGGGCCGGATGGTCACCGGTAGTGAGTAAATTCTTTAGTACGATGGAAACTTGGGGTTGGTTCAGCCATAACACATGAAAAAACGTTTTTCTTCTTGTCTCGAGCGAATTGATCTGTAATTCCGGAAGCGGAGCTCCGTTGCCGTTGTGCCCTGGCATCGTGCAGAAGAGAAACGAGGCGATACCCAATAGAGTCGGATTGATCGTGGCTGGTCAACAAGATGCGTTCGAGTTAGATTGGTTATCCCGACGAATCAGCATCTTTCAAGAGCTTCCAACGCTATTACGATCACTGGAACGGTAGTCTGGAACGATGCTCATGATTGATAAGAGCAAGGGTCTTACCACGATGTAGGAAGAATTGCTTGGTGTGTGCGGGAAAAAAAGAGACATCATTAAAGAAATCTCGAACTTGCTGATGGGGAATAGATTGAGGACATACTCTAGCCATGGTATAATGGGCGTCTGGCACAATGTAGCGCTGCTGGAAGCCTGGATGGTGGTGTTGAGGTGAGATCTCAGATACCAAATTTAGCCATCGAAGCTGTTGCCCTCATAAATCAGTAGGGGGTCCCAAATTGACTACATGCGTATCTATCATGGAACTGACGGTGCTTGGATATTAGGGTGCGTTGAAAACAACCCCGAGACTTGAATCAGGCGAGAACACGATTTCCTGCTTGACGCCGTCAGGTGACAAAGTCATCCAGTCGGGAAAATTAGGAAAGAAAATGTCCCTGAGGCCATGTCTTGTTGGGGCGTGATTTTCGAGCCGTCTCTCTACTCATGCTGAGCCACGTACTAATTGTGGGAGTAGAGAGCTGCGCAGTCAAGCGAAATGTATTCGACACGGTCTTACCTGAGGATGGAAAGCTGATTCGCGGCAGCAAGAGGTGGATTTACTTTCCAGATCGGACATGGAAAGAGAGAAAATTGATCTTGATACTGGGCCAGGCCATTGAATGGAAGACACGAGTTCCGCCATCTCGGTGGCGATCGTCCGCTGCGACGGTACGAAATGATGACCAACGACCTCGATCCAGAATGATGGTGTCACTCAATGGACAGACAATTAAAACTTGAGAGCACTGTTTTTTTCATGGCACCCCGCTGCAGTCCTGTTATTGGGTAAGCGTAGACACACCGCAGTGATGTCCACAGATGCAAGGGCTACGGAAAGAGTGAGGAACCCGTTGAATAAGGCAACAAGAATAGTCTCAGACCATGGCTCAACGTACTGGCGGGTTGCATATATTTAGCCGCATCGTGATTTCATACGTGCTGCCACAGATCCCCTTGTTCAAGTTCATGCACGGAATCTCTGATCCGCAAGAACGTATTGGAATGGAACCTGTTGGGCTTTTTCGTTTGCAACAGAGGTCGACAGTCATATCGACTGTGATTCCAGAATGAACCTGCTTGAAAGTGTACCCGCAATTGAATCCGTGAATGAAACACAAAAAGAACATTACCAGAATTGCCCTTACCCACGTTTCATGTACGCCCATAGATCTCCACGGAGAGCTACTACTAGGGTACATACTGGTAGTGACAGTAGTGGTAGTAGTGATTGGCACGTGAGTACATATAGATCAGGCGGACAATCAGACACGCCTTGCATCATGCCACCACCCATCTTCGCCTCCTCACCGCCCACAAAGGCCCTCATCA
>JBBPTN010000650.1:0-11369 GCA_038094075.1 Xerocomus spinulosus
GTCATCCAGCAGACCGGGAGGAGCAAAGGGAGGGAAAAAAGAAAAAGAGAATTCATGTATATAGATATATGCAAGAAAGAGGGGGTGGGATGGATGAAAAGGAAAAAAAAAATATGCGTCAATGTCATACATCTTTCATGATGTCGCCGTCTGTTGTTTCTTCTTGAACCGCAGCAACGGGGCCAACCCTGATGGTGCACAGGCCTTTTTCAAAAACTCGTGCTGGACGGGTTCGCGCGAGGGTCAGAGAAAGCGCGGGAGCGAGCGCCGAAACGACAGACCTTCAATAACTCGCTAGAGTTGGCACGACTTCGAACGTCGACGCACAGACACACGCTCAAAAAGTTCTTGAGCTCCTTGCTCAGTGCCTCTGGCTTCTTCAACGTCGGCGTACCATTGGTCGCGATCAGGTACAGCGCCTTGAGTGGCTCTTCATCCAAATAAGGTGGTTCGTTTTCGATCATTTCAATTGCCATGATGCCCAGTGACCATATATCAACTTTAGCACCGTATTCCTTTTGCTTGACGACCTCGGGTGCCATCCAGTAGGGCGTGCCCACCATCGTCGCCCGTTTCGACTTTTGGTCAGTGAGTTTAGCACAGAAACCGAAATCGGCTGGGAGTGTGTCAGCAAGGATGAGACAACAAAAAGGGGATGATGCGTACTGATCTTGACACAGCCTTCTGCGTCCAAGAGAACATTGTCAGATTTGATGTCACGGTGGATAATCGACTGGCTATGCAGGTGGCACAAGCCTTTACATGTCTATTCGCAACGATGAGATAACACGAGCTTGAGCCTACTGGAAAAACTCACTTCAAAACATATACTCGAGATCTGGTCTTCTTCTAGCGTGTTGTTTTCTATAATGTCCGTCAGTGCACCGCCCTCCATATACTCCATGACCACCCAAAGTTCGTTATTCTTGACGAGATACGACTCGAGAAAGTTGACAATGTTGGCATGCTGGGATTCTTTCATGACAAGGATTTCGTTCACAATCAATTCCTTTCTCGGTTGGTGGGACAGATCCATCTCCTTGATGGCCACTTTTTTGCCCGTCGACAGCGTCTTTGCAACATAGACATGTCCAGAAGCACTGTATCACGTGAATGAGCATTGTCGATTGATGGTCATGATTCGCATACCCACCCTTGGCCAACCTTTCTGATCTTGCTGTACAACGTCTTTGGATCGTCCTCTGACACGACCGAGCGAAGTTTCTCCATGATTTGAGCCTCTGTCATGGTACTAATGCGCTTCTCCTTCTCCTTTGGCTTCTCGAGTTTCTTGGCCGCTTCAGCAACCCCCGGATCTTCGCCCTCTGGAGCAGTGACAGTGACATCAGGGGGCGGTGCCTCCTTCTTCTTTGACGGTTGCAGCGGCTTCACAGAAGCGGGCCCAACAGTCGCACCAGCAGCCCCAATCGCACCTTGCGTCACCGGAGCCGACTTTGACGGGGCAGGATGATCCGATTCTTCCCTCGCCTGCTGCCTTTCTCTCTCCCTCTCCCTTTCCCTTTCCCGTTCCCGTTCCTTCTCGCGTTCTCGCTCTTCTTTCCGCCGTTGTTCGCGCTGTTCGCGGTCCTTATCCCGAAGCAGGTCCGTAGAAGGCTGCCTATCCACAGGAGAAGACTTCGTCGCGCCCTCGGGCGGCCCACGCTGCACCCTCGCCCGCAAATCGGCGGTCGACGGGGTATGATCAGACACCGGTGGTTTCGGAGCAGGAGGCGCGGGCCGCGTCGCCGTCAACAGAGGACGGGGCGGTGCGGGCCGACTCGGCTGGAGCGACGTTGGCGTCGACAACATCCCAGGTAGCGCAGGCCGCGCACCCGCGCCTTGGCCTACAGAGGACATGGCATGGGCGTGTTGGGTGTGCGAGCTGCTGACCAGCTCTGCGGCGCGGGCGGCGGCGAGTGCGGTGGCGGAGAGACCGTTGGGGGCAGTTGAGCTGGATTCGGCTGGTGCGCTGTCTTGGCGTTTGGGGCCTGCTGGTCGGGCATCTAGGGGCGAGGGTATTTTGCCGAGGGCGGTTCCACCGAGGCCTGTCCCTGCGTTGAACCGTGGGGGAGGTGTCCCATCGACTGAAAAGGGTGCGAGTGATGGACCGGTCGAGGTGGCTGAGACAGACCGTGCGATGGGAGGCATGCCCATGCCCATCTCTTCGAGCTCGCGTTTCTGGTGATCTGTGTAGAATTCGAGGACATCAAGCACGGCCTGTGGGTCCTTTGCGTAGTCCTCCCGTGTGATGGCAGATTTCGTGAGCAATTTACTCCATTGTTCGGGCATACCCTGGGACAGCACAGTTCTTAGATGTCGAATTCAAGCACCGAAGTGATGAAACGTACAGTAAAGGCACCAGAAAGGGGGTCGAATCCGACGTGCACCTTGTGGACGAAATTTGTCGGGTTGCTGACGCCCATCAACGGACTCCGAGAATAGATGTCATCCTGCCAGCTGTAGAGCTCCTCGTCATTTTTGAGGGCAATGTGGTATCGCTTGTCTTTGGTCTCGAGCAGCAGACAATATGGCTTCAGATCCACGCGTTCGATATTCGTTATATCCTGCAACATGATCGCACTTTGAGCTGGAGAAGACTATTGCGGCCACGACATGAGCCAAGGAGTGATTGTGGGTAGATCTCGACGACGTACCTCGGTCTTATGTATAGTTAGCGAATCACCCTTCAGGACGAGCCATTTCCTCAGGAACATGAAACTGGCAAAGCCCTCTTCTTTCCAGCTGACCAAGCCATTCCGAACCACCTGCGCGTTCACGGAAGCGTCCGAGTACCGGATTGGAGATCCGCCTATGCCGGTGTAGTCTGAAGCGTAGGACGAGCCGGATGAGAAGGAAGGGTTGTAACCCGAAGTATGGAGTGCGTTATTGTACTGCGACGACGACGACTCTGTAACTCTGCGTATGGGTGCCTGTGGAGCAGGTCTTGAGGGAGTCAAGTTCGCGGTGGTCACGTTGAAGGACATGGTCCATTCAGAAAAAAGAAGAGCACGAGGCTGAGGTGGAGCGGGTCGTTGGCAAGGCGGCGAAACCGAACAACAACTGGCTTGTAGGAATGGTAAATACGGAGCTCGCTGTGCTGGTCGACGAGCGCGCGGATTGAGACAAGATTAGGAACGATGGACGACGTCGAGCAGTGAGATTGGCAGGGGTGGCTGAGCTCGGGTGTATCCGCCCACTGCGACATCATATCACCACAGCAACACTCGTACAAAAATGTAGTCTACTCCTAGTCTCTAAAGTAACTCAACGGTTCTTTGTTGCCCTAGTAAAATTCAAGTCATTTTCTTGCAAGAAAAAAAAGAAAACACTCGCTTGTAAGTGAACCGTTTTTTGGTGTGCGCAAATTCGCCAAGCTTGTGGCCAATCATGTCCTGGGTGACCGTCACTGGGACATAGTCTTTGCCATTGTGCACTAAAAATCGAACACTGTGCGGTGTAAAAAAGAGAACATTCCAAACCAATGGACTCACCCGACAAAATTTGGCAGGATGGTACATGCCCGTGCATTGGTGCGTATCGGGACATTATCTTCCACCGCTTGTTTCAGGTTTGAAAAGGCCACAAAATAAGGACCTATCATACCTCGTAGAATTCAAACACCAATCTACAACACAATTGGGCTGACCTTTCCAAGCTGACCTGCCCGACCGCAGGATGAGTGATGGCTGCATGGTTAGGTTTAACTACTAACATTTGCGAGGGTCATATGGCTTGTGTAAATAAGTACAAATACTAGACTCCAATGATCATGGTAATGTATGACATGACAATGACTTGTTCCAACACCTCCAACATGATCTAGGTGGTTGTCTTTCAAAATCCTGACAGCGCAGTTCGTCGCGAAATCACACGTACATCATTACTTTGCGCGTGGGTTGGACTCGGACAGAGTCCCCAGAGGTGAGTCAGTGACTCGTGTCGCGGGTTTGATCAAGGATGCAGTAGACGACGAGCGAGACCCCTCCCATTTATACCACTTTCGCCGTTTGCCGTCTGCTTGGGGAAGTGGAGGTGCAGGGATACCTCCCAGTCCGTATTGAGACTGCAGCGCACCAAATGCTGCAGCATAGTCTTTCTGTGGAGCGAGCGTAGCAGAATAGGCAGCAGAGGAAGACACGGAGGTCATGATGTGCGCAGTAGTGTGTGTGTGTGTGGTTATCGCTGACGGTGTTTGATGATCCCAACAGTGTTGTTTGCCATCAGCTTTATACGTGCATGGGCGGAGTGAAATGCTGTAGTGGCTCTGATCATGCACCGTCCTGCTGCGCCTCGACCCAGCCGAGTCAAGATGATCACATGCAAATCACTTTCCAGTTCCCTTGACATCAATGCCGACCTTTGGGCCAATGGCTATTTGGGGTAATTAACACCGGTAAGGGACGATTGGAATGACTCGATGGCTGATTCGCGGTACAAGTGCTAAGCGTTTATGACTAGGAGCAGGTTTACGCGGCCTCCGTCCATGTGGTCAGTACGACACGTTCACACCTTATCGAGTATCCGCCGTAATTGTGACCAGCCAAAACGATCGCCGTTGTGAACTCATACCGTGGATATACACCTTGGCAGTTCCTTTGATCGCGTTTCATGTTTCGCGGAAGCCCGCCTGCTTTAAAACTCACCTGCACGGCTTTCTTCATTGAAAATGGACGCACGTCCTCGCGTGGCCCACAGCCCTCGGCCTCCGAGTCACAACGTCAGTCTTGTCGTGACTTTGGCGAACCCGAACCCAAATCTAGGGAGATAATGTCGACCCTATGCCCTGGTGAGCGCTGTAGATGCGTACTCACAGATTCGCCACATACCTCGGTTCAACGACCATAATTCTGCCACGTGCTGACCCATCGCCTTCCAATCATCCTGATTCTAGTTGTGCCGCCAACATTACGAGACAGATATCCCAAATGGCCTGCTTCTCTAGGTATTTCTATGCGCTTAGTATCACTGCGGTGTCGGATCGTCGAGAGTGCCGCACGGACGCTCCCAGCTGACCATGATCGAAATGCGATATATGCGAGTGGGAGACCTTTGACGCCAAGGGACGTTGTCCACAGCATCCAATCGTCCATGATATCGAGGTGAGTGAGGTGCATGCATGCAGACTGCAAAACAGATTGGGAAGGTTGGCTCAGAGATCGGGGGAGAGAGAGTTGAGTGGCAACGACGAGATCGATCTAACAGGGTCAGACCATCGAAGTCTCCAGAGAGCGAGGCTCTCCAGCCCAGAATCAAGTTCAACAGCTCGATGATCAAAATGAGGGTAACCGATGTGTGCCTTGATGTGAGCCCTAACCCGGCGGCCTCACCCCGGCAACCTCATAATGGTCTCCAGACTATTTGCCGCTGCAACTGCCAGTCCAAGCACTCTCGAACAAGTCACCCGGGCTCCTCGGCTATGGATTCAGGGGTCCGTTGCCACACAGCAGGGAATTGTAACTCGTTCTGTTTCCCGGGTTCCTCGATGGCATCTGCATTTTTTATCCCTCTATCGCGTACCCGGCTTGCTTACTGGTCTCTCCACCAACCAACCACCAACTGGATTTCTCAGATCATTAAACACGTTTGCGGTCAACGGGAGGAGTTTAGTGATAGTTTTACAACGATTTTCTCGATTGTAACAGTACATACCGCCAGCATCGTGTGCAGTGCTTCCACAGGGCTTCTTCTCCAATTGGGTAGGTAAGTACTCGAGTAGAGGCAACACATGCGTCTAGAAAACATGCTCTGACGAACTTGGGGTCAAGCTTAGGTATTCGTGTTGACGACTACCAACACGAGTATCTCAGCTTGACTGTGTATGTTTCAATGTTGAATTGGCGGCGAGGCATGTCCATTTCCTGCCGGCCATTATTGATACTGGGATATCGGAAGAGGACGTGTTACGAGTTGTGAGAGACCTCGCAAAGAGATTTGGGTCATCGTCTACAACGGACGGAGTGCGGCTTGTTGAGTCACCAGTTGACAGCGTAAGCAAGATTACACCTCAGTCATAAAAATAGGGGCATTTCCATCTTTATCAATTCTGAATCCGTTTGGTAATCACGGTCAGCACATTTACGCGGTCTAATTAGCGGTACTTGTAGAGACTCTCAGTCATGTTGTATCGGGAGTGCTGGCAGGTATAAATGACTGCTAGGTGAGCTGGTTTCTCCAACTACTCACCTCACTCACGACGATATGAAGAAGACCTATCTCAGCTTTATCATTGACCAACTCTCGACGGTCGCTGCTGTCGAAACAGCGGATCTAACAGGCAAGACAATCATCATCATCGGTGCCAACACGGGCATCGGCTTTGAAGCCGCCAAACATGTTGCACGTATGAACCCAGCCAAGCTGATCCTCGGCTGTCGCAGTGTACAAAAAGGCGCGACAGCTGTTTCCGGTACGTTTTCGTTCCTGTATTGTGAAGTGACGCGTACCATGACACCCCTGTCGTTCAAAAGAGATTGCGTCGGCAACGGGATGCAAGGCGTGCGTGGCCTGGCAAATCGACCTTGCCGATTTTGCCTCCGTGGCCCGTTTTGCGGACAAGGTCCAACGCGCGTGTGAGCGTGTAGATGTCTTGATTATGAACGCGGGTATGTTGCCGAATGGTTACGAGGAGACTGTGAATGGCTGGGAATCAAGGTGTGTTTCCGTTTGCTCTGTGCACGACACTTGGGACTCATGGTGCCTCTAGTCTTCAGGTGAACCATCTCGGCACTGCGCTCTTGTCCTTGTTGCTTTTACCCCGGCTGGTGGACACTGGGAACACGTCCCGGTTAGTGATCGTCGCTAGCGAAGTTCATTACTGGGCGGTTCTCCCTGAAGATGTCAAAGGATCGTCAAACCCGGTAGCAAAGCTCAGCAGTCCAGACTATAGAGATGCCTCGTACGTCCTGATCCACCCTTCTTCCGCTGGTCATATTGTGCTCACCAACCCCAAGGTCGATGGAGCTTCGCTACAATCAAACCAAACGTGCGATGTCTGTTTAATTGTACTATTCTGCCATTCTCACTGTCTGCGTTGATGCCACCAGTCCTCAACGTCCTCTTTGTACGCGCGTTGCAGGCGCGTTTGCAATCCACCACGCCATTGATCGTGAACGCGGTCAATCCGGGATTCTGCTATTCCGGTCTGAGACGCAACTTTCAAGGCGTGTTTATGAACGGCATGAATGTCCTCATGGAGACGTGTCTAGCCCGGACGTCTGAGCAAGGCAGTCGTCAGCTTATATACGCTGCGATCGGGGGACGTGACAAGGAGGATAGTTTGAAGGGTGCTTATATTAGCTCGGCGGCTGTGTGTGAGGCGTCTGATTTTGTGATCAGCAAGGAGGGCAAGGCCATGCAAGACTGTCTCTGGGTGAGTCTCGTCGTCTCGCGATGTGGGTGATGGCTGAATGGTATTCAATGTAGAGGGAGACGGTGGCGATCTTGACCAAGGAGGTCCCACAGCTCGCGTCGATTGCACAAGCGTACCTCGTTTGAACAACGGTTGCGTTTTGAGGCGTGTTTCTGTGGAGTTGGTACTCAGAATATATCACACAGAATGGCTATAATATAATATTTGCTCTCATATTATTGTTTTTATTTGGTCCGACATATTTCATCAACGTCACTCAAGTCTTCAATGTCGCTGGGCTGCTATGTGGTCGGTGGCGGGCCGCTGCGATCCGGCTGATGCGCTGGGTCGGACGGAGCCGTTCCGCGCCGTTCCGGATGTGGACTGCGAACGTGCCACATCATTACCACTTTGAGCGTTCTTTACCAGATTCCATGTTGCAATAAAAGGAGGCTGTCTTTCTCCTCCTCCTCGTTGTCTGCGACGATGAGCTCCCTCAGAAACCACCGCGTCCTCATCGCCTCTCTCTTTCTCCCCACCACCGCCGTCTTGGGCGAGTCAAATCCACCGACGCCCAGCATTCATGCACAAGATCCAAATCAGCCTCCTCCACCACTTGCTGTGAAACCAAATAACCACCATACACACTCCAGGTCACTTGCAGGAGGACCCCCATTGAGGAGCATTGTCGAGGATCTCAAGGTGACCACTATCCCTTGTTCGCATCCTGGCTCACCCGACTGCGCAGTCTCGCGCCGCAACTCCTCTTGCATCGCCCCCAAGCGAGACCGCGAATAACCCGTTCTCCAAGTTTACCAGCATCGCCAGCCCAAGACCGAGTGCTACACCGACCAATGGCGCCAGTCCCGATGCACACGACTCCGATTCTTCATCTCCGCCCCCGCCCTTGTCCGTGCCCAGTCTAGACCGCTCCTTTACATTTTCGTCTCGCCCGCGCAAGTTCCAAACGACTCATATAGATGTCCAACACACTGCTCGCCTTCAGCGCAAACAGTCACGTTCTTCTTCACGCCGTCCTACAGATGGATACCCTACCTCGCGTGGTGAAGCCTACCATGCCTGGCATACCGCACCCAACTCACATTGCAACGGTGGTCTCAAGAACGCTGTCGACAGCGTCAAAGACAGACTCACTCAGAAACTCTGGTTTGGAACCCTAGGCAACAGTACAGATGGTTTTGGGCCAGAGCTGCGCGATAGCATCGATGTGCGGATGCGCGGATTGTGTGCGAGCGTGCCTGTCTGGATCCCGGATGCAGAATTTGAAAGCTGCTACGACGAATTTTGTCACCAGGTTCGTCATCCTTTGCTCTTTTGTCTGCGTCGTCTTGTGCTTACTGTCACATGTAGGTCCTCTGGCCTTGTTTGCACTATGCGGTCCCCGATGCGCCAAAGACAAAACTTTTCTATGAGAGCGCGTCATTCAAACAATACATGTCTGTCAACAAGCGGTTTGCGGATGCCATCATTGCAAACTATCGCGAAGGCGATATCAGTCCGTGCCCTCATTTTTCCTCTCTCCTGTTTGTTCATTCTGTCCTGTCA
This sequence comes from Xerocomus spinulosus, assembly GCA_038094075.1. Classification (NCBI taxonomy): domain Eukaryota; kingdom Fungi; phylum Basidiomycota; class Agaricomycetes; order Boletales; family Boletaceae; genus Xerocomus; species Xerocomus spinulosus. Next base: position 8,915 of record JBBPTN010000650.1, read on the forward strand.
CAGTCTGGGTAAATGACTACCACCTGATACTCCTTCCCGCACTCCTCCGTGCACACCCCAAATTCGCTAATGCCCCCATCGGTTTCTTCCTCCACGTCGCCTTCCCATCCTCCGAAATTTTCCGATGCCTCTCTGTGCGTGAGTCCTTGTTACGGGGTTTCCTCGCCGCGGATCTGGTGGGCTTTCAAACCTCAAACTATGCCCGCCATTTCAGGCAGACCGTCAGTCGCATTCTCGCGCTTGAGGCCCTCCCAAAGGGTATCCAGATCGATGGCACCTTTGGGAGTAGTACTGGCGATGGCTCTCACAAGGGCCGGTTTGTCGATGTCGGTGTCTTTCCGATGGGCATCGACGTCAATGCCCTGAGGGAGAAGAAGTGGGTTTGACTTCCTCTCGAGCGGACCCTTTTTGGGGCCGATGATGGACACTGACGCAGTAGAACAGACGTGAACCTGACGTTCAATACTGGGTTCAGCTGCTCAGGCAGCGATATGCTGGGATGAAGATGATCGTCGGGCGAGATAAACTCGACGAGATTCAGGTTTGTTGACGCGGGCTAACGAGGTATTCTCGTTGACCCGTTGTGCATGCCATAGGGTGTGCGACACAAGATTGACGCGTTTGAACGTTTTCTAAAGAAGCATCCTGAATTCCAGGGCAAGGTAGCGTGTACGTGAGTTTGAGCGATAACCTCTAACGCGTACGTCCGTGCCAGGTCGTCCTTATCCAAGTCGCACTTCAAACCACCGAATCCAATGAGCTCGCCGGGGGCGTCTCGGACTCGGTCGCTCGTGTCAACGCGGCGTTCTCGACGCTCACTTATCAGCCCATCGTTTTCTTGCACACGCAAGAAGTCACGTTTAGCCAATACCTTGCTTTGTTGATGGTAGCTGACGCGTTTCTTGTCACGAGCTTACGGGAGGGCATGGCTCTCCGAACCCACGAGTTTGTAGAGTGCCAGGAGGGCAGGCATAGACCTCTTATTTTGAGCGAGGTCAGTTTGTCACACACGACTTGACTTGACTCATGAATAAGTTGTGCAGTTCACCGGATCATACAGTTACTCGGGGTTCCGTTCATGCATCGCCGTTAACCCTTACGATACGCGTGGCACTGCGGACGCCATTCATAAAGTAGGGATGCTTGCCTCACATGAACGCTAACATGGTTATGCGGATCTAGGCACTGACCATGAGTGACGGCGAGGCATTGTCTCGCTGGGAAGACCTACATAATCATGTCGTGACGCAAACTGCCCAAGCCTTTGTGACATCGTTCCTCACCCGTTGCATGCGCGCCCATACAGAACACACTGCCCAGTCGGATCTCTCCTTGGTCCCCGTCGTCGACATGGCCCGTCTCCTCCCGCGATACAAGCACTCGTCGAAACGGTTGTTGCTGCTCGACTTTGAAGGTGCGATCTGGATCCGCGACATGTCTCGTGCAGGCCTCCTCGCGCCATTCGAGCCCCAGAAAGAAAGCCTCTCGTTGCTCCGACGGTTCGCCGACGACCCGCGGAACGAAGTGTGGCTGTTGAGTGGATTACCCGTCAAGGATGTCTTGGACAAGATCGCGGCTGCCGTTCCCGGCGTGGGCATCGTTGCCGAAAACGGTTGTTTTATCAAGACGCGAGAGACCAAGAAGGCACCGGCAGTGTGGGTCGACATGGTGGCCAATCTCGATTTCACCTGGAAAGGACCCTGCGTCGAGATTCTCAACTACGTACGTGTGCCCATCTCATGTCGCATTGGACGCGGCGTCGCCGACTGACCTGCCCCAGTTCACGGAGCGTACACCGGGCGCGTTTGTCGACGAACGCGAGGCCTCGATCATTTGGCGTTTCTGGACCGGGCCGACGGAAAACTGTCCGGACCGTCAATGGGCGCGTCGTCAGGCGGCCGAAGCCCAAAACCACATCTTTGACAGTCTTGGAGAGCGGTACGGTCTCCGGATCATTCCTGGCGCCAACTCCTTTCTCGTCCTCCCCAACAACATCTCGCGGTCGACCGCGGTCGGTGCGATCTTGCACCCGGGTGGACCGGTGCAGTCGCCGAGGAGCGGGTTGGCGGCGACGTTGGGGATGGCGAATGGAGGGCCTCGGTGGCATGGCGATGGAGACGAGACGCGGGGTGTGTTTGCAGTGAGTGGGGACGAGAAACTGTTGACGCGGTTGAACGAGGTGGATAATGCGGAGACGGTATCGACGAGTCGCAAGGGGACGGATGCGGGGTGGAAGTTGGACCCCAAGGAGGTGGTGTCGGTGTTGAGCCAGTTGGCGGGGGTGTAAGGGTGTACAATGTTATGTGTTGTGTGTTGTAGAACGTGTTGTCTTTTTTTTTTTTTTTCTTAGAGATCTTGACTTGGGTACCTGTAATGTGGTGCTACCCTATGGGCCAATGTTGGAGAATGTGTTGCGAGTACACTGTTGTGACAGCACGATACCGCTCATCCAGCC
>JBBPTN010000651.1:0-11359 GCA_038094075.1 Xerocomus spinulosus
CACACACTCAGACACTACACAGCACACAATTCAGGTTAGTGAAACATTGCAACAGTTTTTGAGGTCACTGTATGTGGTGTCTCAACTCAGCAGACTGAACCATACTGGCTTGGTTAACTTCTGCTTCTCTCAGCTTCTTTGAATATTGACACTGTATTTAGTCTTCCTTCCTTACCATTCTATAACTCTCTATGCTGCACATCTCCAACTATATTGTACTTTAGTTTCCCATATTTGATCTATGCTAATACTATGTCCTCATTCTTGTTCTAAGTCACTGTCTTGATCCTCGTTCTTAGAGCTTCTCTCTCTGAGTCTCAAGTTCATTTATATCTATTCAAGTCCTTGGTCTCCTAGCTCACTAGGCTCTGTTGACCTCTTCATAAGAGTTCAACCAGCAAGTGCTTGCACATGAGGTTGCCACTACTGTAAGTTTTACTTTGTATAACCATACATCCAAATCAATCAGGGTTTGACATGGTCATGACCAGTCAAATCACTCTTATAGCCTTGGATAGTGATGTATAAGACCTTGTACATAGGGTTCACACTTATAGTTATGGCAAGCCATGGCCAGCAAGCAAAAATCACCACAAAATCATCCATGTATGTTTCTTATATTGATGGGTACCTACATTATAAATAAGAAGGTCATTCCTGTCTGTAATACTAGAGATTAGTAGGGCTTCCTATGATAGAGTGCCTGCCACACCAATGATACTATAATTTGCCATAAATAGAGTCTCCAGTGAAGCTCTCATAACCATTACCATTACTGTTACTATTCTCATCATCAACTTCATCCTTGTCCTTGTTATCCACCTCATCTCATTGTCATCATTGTCCCCCTGTCATTGTCTTCAACCTCATCCTTGCCATGCATTTCAACCACATTGTTTTTGTGTTCATCCTCATACCCATCAACACCCCCCTCTTCCTTGTCATCCTCCTTGTGCTTGTCTCCATATGTTTGTCTTGAGGTGTGTTCATCACTCTCACCGGCTTTATCTTTGGTCTCATCTAGTATACCCAGCACATGCGTTTGCCATAGCTCAAAAATAGCTTCATGACCAATACCAAGGCCCACAAATCAGGAAAATAAATCATAATCAACAAATCTATTGGGTGGCTCAGATTAGTAGAATAGGGTTAAATGTTACTACTCACATGTTGATATATGTACTTTTCCAGATAATCTGCAGAATAGGTGAATATACTAAGGAACACTCTCCTCATGACACTGTCAAAGCATTTTATAACAATGCCATTCTTGCATGCTTTGATAAAATCAGCATCAAGTAATATATTCCACACTGCATGAATGAGTTCACTTGCAGTGCAAAAGAAGGTTGTGGTTGTCTTTCTTGGTAGAGAGTGATGACAGAAATTTATTGATAGACTGTGGCAGCTGTTTTCTAGAATGAGACTTTCACACCAAACTTAGTGAACAGACTTAACATACCAAAGGAATAAAGGTAATTGGATGACATGAACCTGATTGCAGATTAGCCCAGGCATATTTGGAAAGGTTGTCAAAGGAAAGATAAATGGGCCATAATGACACATGTTCAAACTGTGCGAGTTGAGTGGAATCAGACCAGAACATGAGCCCCACTATTACTCTTTCTAGCTTGCATCCATTGTCCCTTCTCTATTTCATTATCTTATCTTAATCTTTATTCCACACATCTAAGGTATACAGTTCATCATAGATATGTTGTTCCCATCTGATGACTGGGGATTTCCAGAGCTTCCTGAGGGGGATAAGATGGAACGACTTCAAGCTCACCTCAGTGAAAATGGCACACACAACATCAACAATGGGCCTGTAACAAAATCCTTCAATGGCAAATACTCTCCCATTGCCATCCTTATCCTTTTTTCTGGTAGGGACAGTAATTTCAATGGCTGTCTGCCACCACCTGTCAATTCCAAGGGGATCTAGCTAAGGGATCTGCATCTAGGCAGTGTCTAACCTAGAAGTTTCCTGGGAGGCATTAAAATGGGACAAATCCTTAATCTTGAACTCTGAAGCTTGGAGAACATCATGGACCAGATGGGTGACTTCACCATCAGACTTATGAGCACTGCCAGTCTCTTGCCACTTTTTGAGCAGCCAGATAGACATATTGGGGAAGGGCCAAGGTGGGAGGTAGTGAGCCTCCCTTCCCTCTTTGAACTGAGTGAGTGGGGGACATTGGATTGTGTCATTTCCTCCACAGATGGAAACACCTCAGGATTGTGCAAGGGTTAATGGTGGTAGGCATGTGCAATTCCAAACTTGTTGAATCACATATGAAATGAATCAAAGACATGCAGAAAAACATGTGGTAAAAAAGTTGCAGAAAGTTCTGAGGAAGCTGGGGGTTTGACTGCAGGCAATGGAGGGTTAGGCAACAGATCTCAAAACCTAGCTGGTAGTCACCAATTGCATGGTGGAAGACCTTGTTCAGCTATCAGATTAAGAGAACCCTTGGGCCCCTATAGCTGGGGTTGTGGGGGTTGCAAATTGACTAACAGCACAGCTGTAGAATTGCATGGATCTGGATGTGGGTGGTCCAGTGGTTGATAGTGACTCAATGAAATCTAGAAGACGTCAGATAAGGGTATGAATGTTAAAGTGACACTCATGGGTGTGAGCCTAATCTCTTGCCTAACCAAATTGCAGGCACCGTCTGCTGCAACTACTGTATTGTTTATCAAATCAGCCTGAAACCATACTGAGTTGATAAATACCTGGCAGATACCTGTGAACCCATATCCTGCCTGACCCACTTGTTTGCACCCTTGTTAGCAATGATAAAAGAGCTGGACTGCTTGTTTGATCACTTCTCAATAGAGTTGGAGGTGCTAACTGCTTGGGTAAGGTGAAAGGCTTGTGCCAATACATAAACAATGCATGTGGCTTGCTGTTGAGTTAAACCCCTTCTGCTCTGAAACAAGCACTGGCAAGTGGGTTCACACTAGAATAAGGAAGACATTAATAGTAAGGTCAGCACACAGAATAGAGTGAAAAGATGGCACATCATTACACCACCAACCTGTCAGCATGCAATGGTGAGGGTGTGAGTCAGTCCAAGCATGAGAAGCAATACCAACTTAAAAAGAGGTCACTTGTAAGATCCAGACTGCTTCAGAATAATCAAGTGATGAATCATTAGTGCAATTTTCAGTCTTTCTGATTGCATGGCTCACCATAAGTGGTTACCAGCAAGTGAAATTATAAATCAACAAATCATCAGTATGAATGTTAAACATTGGTGGTCACTGCTGAGTAAATTTTGTTAAAGAGTATCCTGGATGAGGTCACTTAATTCACAGTGAGCCCTAGATTGAAGGATTGAATGCAGCCAGGTGACTAGTATTAAAAAAGCTATTCAGGGCTGTTCAGGGTCAACTGATTATCTAAGCTTGACATCACATGTGCACACGAGCCTCATTTCTGCAACACAAAGTTCACAAACTATGTATAGTAGCTTTGGCTAGTGTTTGTATTGTTTGTATCATTCATATTTCTAACCCTTCTAACCCTTATTAACGCTGGTAGGTGACCCCCAGTGAAAATGAGGGGTATGACTTAGGATGACTAACTATGTGTGACTATTTTGAGTGTATGGCCCCTATGATGAACTATAGACTGTCCGTCCTGGATTGCTTTGTATGTCATGCTAGCCTGTACATATCATTAATAGTATTCATCTCCATCATTGAAATTTGTATGAAACCACTCTCTCTTATCCTAAACCGCCCCCTCTAATACAGAGGAGATCTGATGCATATGCCATAGATACTGCAAGGGAATCCTTAGGCATTTAAATACCTCCAACACATGGTGACAGCACCTACACGATGCAGATGAGAATGAGAAGACATGATCCATTTAGCCTCTTGTTCAGAAGACTTCTATGCCTTCATTAGTGTGCTTCCATTGCAAGCTGGACCATCTAGACACCACAGAACACTCTTCCAATCACCCCCACCAGGGCCTGGACCAAATTAGCTATTGAGAAGTCAATCTCATTATTTGAATGAGTCTTCTCAAGTATAGATAGATTATTGATCATATACAGTACTTATTCCCTAGCCCTGGACCAGAATCACAAATCTTCCCATTCCCCCAGAAGCTGTAGTAAGACTCAATCTGATAGTCAAGATAAGTCCATGCAAACTGGGTTTCCATCTCAACCTCAGGGTGACCACAGAGATCAAAAGAATGGATTTAATGAAGATCAGTGCTGGAATTTATCAACTCCCAAGCAAGACAGTAACCAGTCAGACAACTCAGAATGAGGTGGCCAGGATGATGGGTATGATAAGGGTTCTGAGTTGGGTAATAAACAAGGGGATTCTCATGAGGAATCATCAGATTACCAATATGAAGACCAGTGACCAAACTCTCCATCCTGCCCTCTTGCTGGCCTTGACTTGGCTGGACTCGCTTATGCTGCAACCCCACCAAAACACATGACCTGTCTTTCATTAGAGCACTTAGAGATGCCACTCTCAATGATGGCAACAGACTTACTGGCAATAATCTCATCCAACTTTGCAACCTGCCTGCTGTACCACTTCAATTCAACAATCCTGATGATAAGCTTGCAATGACAGCATTTCTCACACTCAAGCATTCCTCTGAAGACACCTACCAAAGGATTCATAAAGGGATTCACAAGAGATTTCCTGGTTCCAACCTACCATTGCTTCACTAAGTGAAACAAATTCTTGCAGAACCTAGTGGCGTTATCGCAATCATGAAACATATGTGTATCAATTCCTGTGTTAGGTACACTGGGCCATATAGCAATCTTCAAGAATGTCCTAAATGCAATCAGCCATGATATAGGCTTTTCAATGGCAAGCAAGTGCCATGAGCTGTCTTCAATACAATCCCAATTGGACTGCAGCTTCAGGCATTTTGATGGCACCCAGAAACAGCTAGAAAAATGCGTTACCAAAATGAAAAAACAGATAAGCTGTTTGACAAAATGGAGGAGAACAATGGACTCATCCAGAGTTACAATGATGTGTTCTATGATCAAGCCTACCTTGAGGCTGTCCAACAGGGAGAAATTCACATGGATGATACACTCCTCATGTTCTTATTCAATGGAGCACAACTCTTGGAAAACAAAAAATCAGACTGTTGGATCTACATTTGGATCCTTCTCAATCTTGCACCTAACCATCACTACAAGAAAAAAGCTATTCTTTCAGATGTGATTATACCTGGCCCCCACAAACCAAAGTTTATTGAGTCATTTTTATTCTCTGGTCTTCACCACCCTTCTACTCTTCAGTCAGAAGGCCTTAGAGTCTGGGATGCCACTGAAAATCAACTTTTTATTTCACAACTGATTTTCTTTGTTGGCTGTGTAAAAGAACCAGGCCTCCTTACCCTTAGCAATTTCATAGGCCATCAAGGAAGGTCTGGGTGTTGCATGCTATGTCCTCTTATAGGATGCTGAAAATCAGGGGCATCACAATACTATCCAGTCCTCCTTAAGCCATAGAACTATGATGTCCCTGGCTGTAATCATGAAGACATTGACTCATTTGACATTAGAATATCTATATCTGAAGACTACATCCACTTCAATATGTTATTGAGTCTTGTACAATGGCACAGTTTCACTCTCAGTGACTGGAGATAGAGATTGTTGGCCCAAGTATACTATGAGAACTAAAGCCTCACCTCATTCTTGGTATCCCAGAGTCATTTTCATCCCAGATGATGCATCTCAGTGGCACTAATATGGCCTCAATGTGGTTGGATTTATTCCAAGGGAGTCTGGACTGTGCTGCATCTGATGATCACAGCACATGGTTTGGGGCTGTCCTTTGTGATGGTGCAGCATGGTCATCTTGTTGCAGCATGCAAACCCTACCTTCCAGGTATGTTTTAATCTCAAGCTTGTTTTATTAGTTTATGATGGTCTTTTTAGACTCATTTGATGTAGTATCACACAAGATTTTGATATCAATAAGTTGTGCACTGACATGATGATTACTCTTATCCCCTTTGTGACCACCTCTATACTTGGCTTTGTAGCAGTAGTCACAGGTAGCGTTGATTTAGGGTACAAGCTTTTGTTATCATTGTTTTCCACTGTTGAAATTGGTGTAGTGATAGGTTGAGCTGCTGTAGTGATACTGGTGAGAGGTAAAGCTGGTGCATACAAGTCATCCTCATCATCTGGTATCAAAATTGGTGAGGATACCATTTCTGGTTGATCTGTGCTTAGATCTGTGGCAGTTGGTACGCTACTGTTACTAGAACTCTTTTTGTGTGTCTTGTTCAAGTTGGATGGTGTGACTATGCTTGTATTCTGTGAAATATTGTGTGTCTTGAGTGAGCTCATAGTTGCTTCTCTCAACAAGGTTAGAGGGCTTCAAGCATCACTGGACTCAGATTGTGAGATGGAGACCATGCTTGAAGTGTCTGAAGCATTGCATGCATGCATCTGTTCCTCAGTATAGGTGTTGGTCATGCTGGTTAACTTAAGAGCAATCATTTTGACTTTGTACTAGTCAAGTTTGGTATGCTTTGAAGAAGGTTCACTAGTGCCTGTATCATTCATGTTGTCAGCATCACCATTGATATCTTCCTTGTGTCTGATCTTTTATTTGCTCTTGTCATCAACCTTGTTCATGAACCATGTCTGTTTGAATGACGAGTAGTGTGACTTTGCAAGCATGTCAATCTTCCATCTATCTTCACCAAGGTTCATCTTGGGATATGAAGTGGTGATTTCTGATCGAAGGGCCTTCTTTGCAATAAGGGACATCAATCACCAAGTTGTTGTTGTGTCAATGAGCTTATGCTTGCAAAAACTGTGCCACATGTCACATATATTTGCAAGAATCGCAGTGATCCTGGACTTTGATAGTGGTTGTCCATTCTTACTGCATGTGTTGTGCATGTATTACAACACAGCTTATTCTTCTGGGGAATCAAGCCAGGTCTTTCATTTTACCCACGTCCAAAAGTGTACATGTGGGTATCTTTCTACCTGTGGTTGAGGGATTGATAAAGAGATTGGGCTGAGTAACAGGGACTTAGAGTGTGATGCCTACACCTCCCACATCTGTTGGGATGTTCGTTGACATCATTTAGCTAAGCTGTGATATAAGAGCTTTGTGGGACTTTCTAAACAGACATATATGAGGTGCTCACCAGATTTCCATACTAACTCACTCTAAGGTAGAATACACTGCTTTGAGTAATCTGTTTTCAAGCTGTAGTTTCATTACTGTTTCTTCTAGTGTTTGAATGCATTGCTGATACTGTATATGCATGTTAGAATGTACTATAATGACTAAAATACATGCCTGATTAGTCTGGATATTGCTAGTAGCAGAATTCCATTGCATTTGAGGCAAAATTTGAGGTGGCATTGAAAACAAGTTGCTTGTCTTGAGGATGTCAGAGAATGAATTGCTTTGGTTGAGTGTGCTATTATCATAAAAGAGCAAAGAGTTGGAAGGGAGGTTGAGAGAATGGAAGGACATTGTGAAAGCTGTTGATGAGGGCGGGTAGGGGGGAGATTAAGTGACCGTGAGAAATACTCAAAGCTACTATGCATCCAAAGTACTTCTGTGTTCCTACCCTCAATCACTACAACATGCCTACTGCACACATCATCAAGGCCATTGGTGATGTTGTTTACATTGAACTTGATGGTGTCCATCAGAAGTGGGATACGTTACACTAGGCCCGGGTATGGACTAACGTAGAGCTTGAGAGAACGAAGTGTCGAGGATTCAGAAGTTCTGGGTCCTGAATGTCGTTAAGAATGATGAGCCTTCAATGACAGTGAAGAGCTGGCAAGTCCAAAAGTTTGAGAGAGGGAATACTCTAAGTCAACGTGATGAGGAGGGCCTAAGGTCTGGGTGAAGCTAGAACGAGAACCGAGCAACAAATGCAAAGGTTCTCAGGAGATGGATTCACACTGTCGTAGAACAAGGCAGAAGTTCAAGCATATCAAGCTTGGAACCCCTTCTGTATTGTACTGTGCTACTTATACAAATTAATGAGGTATGGGAAAATGAAACAAAAAAGGAATGAAACTATCGTATGATACAAAGAAATAACATGATTGGACAACAGTATATCTGATGGAAGATGAAGGAATATCATAGAAAAGAAGGTCCATGTTAGAACGGACTTTGACTAAGAGGAAGAAGGTAAGCGTCCGTGTTGGAACGGGTTTGATCGTAAGCAAGATTGTTAATGTTAGAACGTGGGATACATCCAATAGAGGAAAAAGAATAAAGCAGTAAAAAAGGAAGCAAGGAATCGTCACAGGATATATATCAGTTTGGCCTCCACTTTGTGACATGCTAACACCTGGCAATAAGGTATGTTAGCTAGCTTGATTGGGAGTCATTGACATCTCTTTAAGACAGTCATTCTTCATGTCAAACAGGATTGTGAAAAACCCCTAGCTGGCTCACAGTCATCCAAATCAAGCCATTTCAATGCCAATGAAGACATGAATCTCACTATATGTGCTGCTGAGAATGAATACCGGTAAGTTTACATTCCTAACAAGCTGTTGATTAACATTAGTTACAGAGTGCTGTTTTTTCAAGCAATTTGCTTGCAAGGAGGATATGGGCTCTGTTGATTTCACTGAGTATACCTACACTGTTTGTCCTATTGCCAGACCTTCCTTTATGCTCAATCAAATTTATGAAAAGGTTCATGGAAAGTGAGTGTGAACAGTCTGAATGTTCATAGAGTAGATGCATGTATTACAATTCAACATCACCATTGTCGTCTTCTGCTCCAAATTGCACAAGCTCCATCACTATCTTCTTTACAAGAAAGCACTTCTCCTCTCCTGTGCCCAGAAGTCTGTGTGGAATCAAAGTAACAACAGACTGAACTCTGGTAATGTCAATGACAATTAGACCATCATTGCCAAGTTTTGTGCAATAGATCAGAGCACCTTGCAATCAAGTGAGAAGATCTTCATCTGGAGGGGAATACAGTGTGATGAGTGCAATATCTTTGAAAGCAAGTTGTTGATGATCAGGTTCATCTCATGCTACAGCTACTGGCATGTGAGCAAAGTAATGTATCTCACAAATATGATACAAGTCTTTGAAGATGATCTGGAATGAGATAACTGTTCAACTGAGTATAGAATAGTGTGTACACTAGCATACCTTTACATTTCAAGCCATGTGTACACTCTCAGCTGGTCTGCATGATTCAGTGTATAATGAATGAGCAATTTGCCCATTTAGCAAGCAGAGACAGCCCTAGCAATAGACTCTGGGAATCACAGGGTGCTGCAAATATATTGCTATAGCATGACCATCAGATTCTGGGACCTATAGTGGATAGGGGTCACATTTGGGAAGGAGGGCATAGCCATTTTGTAGGTTGGTAGCACTCTATGGGATTAAGTCTAAAGATGGATTGAGATGGGGTAGCATTGCCTTGAGAGCATTGACTTGGCATTGCTGGATGCCCTGCTGTGCAAGATTTAAAAACGGGTCTGATGGCTGGCAAATTTCAGAACCAAGGTTTCTAATAGTCTGTTCCATAGTCCATTGAGATGTAGTGATTGGTGAACCCATTTGTGCAGCTTCAGGAGCAAGGTGACAAGCAAGGTATACACATGGGTGAATGAAGTGGATTCTATCCACACAGTGTTAGTAAAATAGTGATTTAAATTCATTCTCCCATTTGACAAAGAGTTAATGAGCATACTGGAGCTGAGAACATTGAATGTTGTACTGACTCATGCAGTAACAAATTTGCAAAAGTTTTGCCATATGTTTTCTGGGAGCACACCATAGAGCAGAGCAGGACAAAGCCCATAAATCCATGTGATATATTCCATGGCTTTGTACCATGGATTTGTGTGGAGGGAAGGATTGTGCAGGATCAAACCAAGTTTCATATTAAGAACCTGTAGTGTTTTTTTTAACCTATCATAACATGGAGGATCTCACATGTTTCCTTGTAGGTTAGCTTTGTCATCATTGTCAAGAGCAAATACATTGACAATGTCACTCAAGTTAGAAAAGACTGGTACCAGTGCTACAATGGAATGGAATACCCTTGAAGGAGGGGTGCACAAACATGAAGATTAACTAAGGAATCTACACAGTGGCTTCATCAAGTATTTCCATCCCTTCAAACCCTGCCACACAATCTACTGGAAAAGCAACAAGCAACAAGAAATTAGTATGGCACCCAGCAGGAGGCAAAATAGGACAGTAATTATTTTTAATGGTCTTCACACTAAAATCAAGACATTTTGGTGCAGTAATCTTTGCACACACTGCTGGCTCAAGCAGATCAAGAGTAATGGATTGAAAGACAAGTTTAATGCATACTTTACTGGACTCTCCTCATAGGCAAAGATAGTAAGATGAGTTCTATTTGGTATTGTACCATAAGTAATCTGCATGCATACAGTAATACAAGGACAAAGCTAAAAAACTGGTACATCCTCCTCCCTCCCCTTAGAGTTTGAACTTACTGATGATTCTGACTAGATCAACAATGGCATATGGATGAAGGGGACAGCCAATATTATTGATCAGATTGCTGTTTTGCTGATGTACTAGCATCAGGAACAGATATTCGTTGGGTGAGAAGGAAGGCAAGGGCAGTGTGTGGAGGTGGGGCAAGGGCAAAGGTGGTTGGGCAATGCCATACACTGAGCAACAAAACTGTTTCAATGTTTGTAACATTTGGATTGTTGTATGAATATCTAGTGCACCTTTAATGCTAGACCCATGATTATAGATATCATTAGAAAGCCCTAATAAAGGGCTTTCCAGATATATATACATTACTTATGTAATTCCTTTTACATCAGTCAATATTCACAAACTACTAAAGGGTACTCATTGAGACAGTTTTATTGCTAACACTAGTCAATATCAAAATGAAACATTACAGCAAGATATTAGATATGCAATGGGTCATGTGATGTTCAATAGGTTCAGTGTGATATAAAAAAACCCAAACATCATCAATTCTTTCATGATTACCATTATGAAATTCCTTTTTAGTCATTAAATTTATTAAATCTTTGCTTTCTTGAAATTGAGCTATTTAACCTGCTAAATCTTTGCTTCAACTAGCTTAGGCAACCCAGCTACTCACAAGACATGCAGCAAGCATTATTCTAGCCTGTTCAAGTTCTTTGGTGGTCATTCATTCATCATTACTCTTGCCAATATACAGTATGCTATTCATCTCATTGGATTTACAGTGGCTCAAAAAAGTGTCCCAATGTTGGGTCATTTTGAACAAATGGATTAATTGCCAGAGATATAAGACAAACAAGACCAAACACTTGCAGGATGAAAGATAGCACTTACTCTTGGCATT
>JBBPTN010000653.1:0-11315 GCA_038094075.1 Xerocomus spinulosus
CCCCCCAAAGAAGAGCTTTTCTTAGTCATCCTTCCATTTGAGCCCGCACGTCCCCAAAGTTTCTTTTCTCTAACGTCCTGCTCCTCTGCTCCAGCAAACAACGTGCTGTGTTGAGCGCCGCGATACTTGGCGAGTCCGACACACCACTAACGACCGCCACGACCGCAGTGACCTTCCCACCACCATCGCACGACGATGACGGCGAGTGGGCACAACAACTGTCCACCACGGCGGCAACGACATGCGAGGGCGATGGAGTGCGACTGCGCATGCCGCCACATTGATGACGACGACGACCAGGGTGACGTCGCGCCCTTCACCACAATGACGACAGCGAGGGCGCAACAACTCCCATCACTACCACGCCAGCGAGAACACAACAGCGTACCTGCCACAGGGCCCACGACACCGACAGCAAGGGCCACCACAGAACAGCGATGGCGAGGGGGACGCAACGACACCACCTCCACAGTGACGAAGACGACGGCAAGGGCGGGGGGCACGAGTGCTCACCATCATCATCACCACTACCACACGGCGACGATGGTGAGGAGTTTACAGTGATCACCCGCATGTACTCAACCAGTACCCTATGTCAAGTTGCTGCTATCTTTATGCGTTAGCCTGCCGTCTCGCATCCTCCTATTGTCGCGCTGCTTCTTCGCTGTCGTCGCCGTGTTTCACTTTTCTCATTGCCTCATTCGCTGCTTCCACTTGCTGTCATTGCCCCACCCTTCATTCGCTACTGCTATTGCTTTTCCTGCCCATTCCTACTTTCGCTACAGTTTTCTGACTATCCCCGAGCGTGTGTGATGGTCCGATTATTCCCGTATCAACTGTAGTATAGCAATAAAAATGATATTTCGTGATAACATGGTGAGATAAAATATGAACAGATATGACGAGATATGAGTGATCATATATGGTGAGATACAATGATATTAGACAATACTATACTGCTAGGGTACTAGACGCCGGAGAATATGTTCTATTATGATTTGCGTATCACAGTATATGAACAGCGATATATGGCGGCATGTGGTCCTGCCCCAACATATCGTTTTATTATTTTTAGTCTCATTTTTGGCAGGGAGTTATTTTGTAATCTCATTCGGATATTATCTACATACAGGGACATATCTGATGGCACACGGTCATACCCAGTTTTCACTGGGATATTGAGCACAGAACAACACAATCCATAGCATTCACATCTTCAACCATTGTCCTCTCGAACAGAGGCGCTGCTACAATATTTTACATAAGCCGGAACCATTTTTTTCTTTTCCTTCTTTTTTTTCCACCTGACTTGGTAGCTCACCCACCGAGACAGACGTGGCATTTCCACAACAGATTTGTGGCAATGGTGGGAGTTCACACATTCTGGATGGTCCACAGCAATCTCTCATCGGTCGTGTTCACAGGGAGGAGAAGAATCTATTCAAGAACTGTGAGTGTCTCACATGCTAGTAAACCAAAACGCATATTACCGATGCATAATTGCCATCTGCGTTAAGGCCCCAAGCAGATTTATTGTCAGGAGTCTGGATGCTTGAAATTGGGAAAGAGGTGTGAAGCAAAGGAGAGACAGACAGAATACAACACGTACCTGAACCTCAAATGACCACCGCTAACGATTGGGACTACGCTCCAGATAGTCGGGTTCGGAGAACTGTCAAGAGCGATCCCCTGTCGATTTTATCAAGAAAGCACTTCAGGACCCCCACCAGTGCAAATCAACGTACAAAGGCATGAACTGGAGCGTTCACGTATTGGAGAGGAGCAGCAAGGCTCTCAATGGTGATCTTGTTCTCGCTGTGGTTGTGAATTCTCCACTGCCGAACCAGTAGTAAGTGACTATTCAATACGGTACACTGAACACAAGCGGTTGGCACATACCTTCTGGTTGATGGAAGTATTGTGAATCTGGAAGCCAGACACCGGCCCCAACGGGACACCGCCAATCAGGTCTGCGACACGGCCACTGTAGCAAACGTTATGGATACGATATATACCGTTGGGGATGAGAGGGGACATCCTGTATAGAAGAGTAGGGAGATTGTATCGATCGCGTGGGTGTACCAGTGCGAGCTCGTATTTATACACTTGCAGTCTGACCAACCCGTACTATGACCGATGGTCAGTAGTTTAGTGACCATCCGGCAGATCGCGGGTGGCGACATGGGAGTGCGTGCGTACGGTGAGCGAGGAGTGGGTCCCAATTGTGTATAGGCCAAAGTAATAGGACAGCAACAGTGTGTACTCTTTTCTAGCTGGTCAGCCCTGGTGTGAGCAATGAAATGTATTCGAATCCGAACGATCTAGTGGAACGGCGCCACCGTCGGCCCGGCCACTGACACAGCCACCCTGTGGCACAGGAGCCCATAATCGGCGTTAGTTCGTCGTCGGATCGCCGCAAACAGATACGATATTCATCCACGCATCTTCACCAACGCGGACTAACGACGAACATGTGGTACATCTCTTCCCTCTCGGCGTGCTTTCGGAAAAACACGCGCGTTTATCGGGTTATAGATCATCATCGCGAGTTGTCCATCGTCATTTAGAGCGTGCAGGTCTACCTGCCATGGAACTTTGGTGAATAGGACAGGTAACAGACATCCATAGGCATTCGAAGCCACTGAAACCTCAATGACATTGCCCCCAAGGTAGTCTTTGCAAACGTACTGACACTTTGGTTCCCCAGCAACCATGATGTCCTTTTCTTCACTACCCTTTCAACCCCAGGTCTAGCGGTTTCATCTTCCCAAATATCTCACCAAGCGGTCCTATTGACTATCTCGACACCTCTGGTGACTCACCTGTGTTCGAATCGCTCGCAACTAAGTAACACAGATCGGTATCTGTTACTGGAGTATTAATGAGGTGCAGCATGCGGGAAACGCGTTTGACAGCGTCTCCTTCCACTGTTTCAAAGAAGGTATAATAGACACCATTCTACGATTCGACCCTGAATTTACTCCGGGATGTGTATCTACAAAATGCTCAGGTACTATCGGCTCCAATTGGCGGAGTAATATCAAGGCGCGTTACCACCTTACTGGAATAGGTATAGTACCGTTGTATTGGACTAGTATATTTTGGTCTCCTTGTGCTTGAGCTTAGGCTCGGGATTGACGTCACTGTGCAGGGATGACAGTTCGTCCACGATGTGGATTCCTCAGCCAGTGACGGCTGCGACTGAGTTTTAGGAAATGCAATTCTGGGGCTGTGGCAGTCTTGGTGATACGGTGCTGAATGAGAAATGTTGGGGCGACGTACACGTTCCCAGTAGGTGTCATCATCTTTGATGGTATGCAGAATCATAAGGCGGGGGCTGGACCGGATTGTATCATTATCACGATCGTCAATTGATCGTCAACATACTTATCGTATGATGTATCCCTTCAATGCCAGCATCATTCGGACCCAGATCGTACTCAGAACCAAGTCTGCGATCCCGTGATCACGATACAGGACAGACTGTTTCGTGTCTCCGTCGTGTTACTCCATCATATGTAGCAACATGTGAGCGCAGAACAACACGATTTATATCATTCACATCGACAATCATTGTCATCTCAAACAGAGGCGCAGCTACGATATCCTACATAAGCCAGAACCTTTTTTTTCTTTTCCTTCTTTTTTCCCTCCTGTTCTAACTCACCCACCGAGAGAGACGCAACATAATGTTAGGTAACCCGACTGCTGATGATTGTCCTAAAGGCCTAGAAGAAGTAGGGGATCATTGTCCGGGTTAATATCATCGTTATTGTAGTGCGAATCTCATGGCATCGTTGCAGACGTGAGCGTACTTGCCGTCGTCGTTTCCGTGGCACGGGTCAACGCCATCTTTGCTGTTGAGGGAGGCACAGTTGCGCTGCCCTTGTCGTCGCCGTGGTTGTGGGGGGAGCAACGCCGAATGCCGCCGCTGTCCCTCACCCGCGTCCGCGCCATCGTTGTCGGTGGGCCACGGATTGGGCGCATGTCGCCTACAACCGATGCGCCGCTTGCTGAAATCGTGCTTGGTGGGCAGGCCGTTGCGTCGCCCATGCCGTCATCGCCGTCGTGCGCGTGCGCTGTTGCACCCAGTAACCGTCGCCGTGATAATGCCAGTAGTGTGCACGCCATTGCACCATCCCTGCCTCCCTGGTCGTGTGGCGGCTAGTGCGTTCGCCCCTTCGTCGTCGTAGTATCAGTGGTGGTGGGCGTGCTCGCACTCATGGTGGTGGTACATACGCGTCATCGCGCGCGGATTGATGCACCAGCATTGCCTCCGTGGCGGTGGTGGGCACGATGTCGCGCAGTGCCCTCCTCGTTTTCGTTGCAAGCCTCCCTGTGTTGCCCACTCATTTGTGATGGTGATGGCGGTGTGCCGTCCAACGCCCCCATGCCGTCATTCAGTTGTGGTGGGCTGGTGGTGGTGGTTCTGCAGACAAGAAGGCAGAGCTGAAAGCTGAGTAGTCCATAAATAGTACGACTTATCTTGTACAAATTGAAAGTCCAGACAAAAGCCGCGTGTAAGCCAACCACTAAAGCCCAGCTTGGTCTGGCTGGCAGTGAACTGAAGTGTGTTTTCGAGTCAGCTCACTCGAACGATGTCACACGGAACTGCCTTAACCCACCTCAGGAGTGGAAATGATGCAGAACGGACCGAGCGTTTGTCCAATCATTAGTGATTATCAATCATGAACTACTCATGACCACTCTGCGCGATCGAACTGATTCCCTTCCACTTCAGTCACAATGAACTCTAGTCATTTAAATGAAATGAATCAGCTTCACGTTGAAGGTACTTCGCTTCAGCAGCAACAATAGGCTCGGTATAGCTCGGCCCGGGAATCTCACAGGAAGAGAAAGTACTTACGATGTGGTGAGTCCTTTTCGCTAGGTAGCGGGCCGCGGCTAACCCCCTTTCATTGGTTCTAGAATGTTCCCACCGGTTCTGTGGGGTCCATGATGCGTGCTCCCTTTTATAGGTTCTGGAATGTTCCCACTGGTGCTGTGCGTGCAGGTCCGCCTCGTCAGCGGTATCTTCGTGGATGAGGGAGGGCGCGCTGTCGCCAATCGTCGCTCTATGGATGATCGAGGTACGTCGTTGTATCTCCTGTGCGTGCGTCGTCCTTGCGTTGTCGCGATTCCACCGCCCATGCTATCATGGCTTGTTCTCGCATTTGGTTGTCATTTGCGTCCAGAGTGAAATACATTCACTGATGGATTCTCGTTGAAGGGTGCTCGGTGTCCGCCATCTAATCAATAATGTCGAATTCGTCCCTGCATCTTGCGAAACGAAGCACGACCATCTGGCTTTCCGTAAATCAGAGAACGAGATGCATCCGCAAAGACCGTGTAGGACCGGCGCGGATGAAGCGGACTTTTCTGTTCCCGCGGCCTTGGAGACGATCTGGCCTCGAATCGCGCCCAAATTCTACACATGATCGCGGCATCGGCAGCACTTCCGGCATACTCAAGTTGGCATAATGTAACCTGTGAGACATCGTACAGCCCTCATAGTAGGATTCGACTTACAAATGTAAGGTGCGCGGGGTCAACACGGTGTATATCCAATGCGAAGGTACAGAATGAGTGGTTACTTGAAGCAAAACGAGTGCAAATGTGGAACAATTTGATCGTTCAAAGACTTTGCACCGACAAGGTGCTCCGCTCACAGTGCATCGCGTCCCTAGAATGCTTTTGGGACATTTGGAAAGATCCATTTCCATGCCGTCATGATATCCGTTACAGCCAAACGATGCAGCGTCACCAATTAATTTAGGGCATTGTGACACTGGAACACCTGGACAATGTGTCACCTCAACCGTTAGACAGGATGAATGGAAGAGTACTACAAGAACATTGAATGATGGTCCAAGGTCTGATGGAATGCATCATGAATGGTTTGTAATCTGCTTATGGTGACTAAAGCTCGAATGTTCTGAACTCCGGCAGAGGAACGGACCAACAGGTGCCTGAAATGGAGCTTGTGAGACATGTACCAGCTGCCTTGTTAGATGTCAAACCAGCGGTACACTTACGCATCCCTAAACTTAAACAAGTTCTGTACATGAGATATTACCGCCATTCAGTGCTGAACTCATTGCGAGGTCTCCTAATGTTCTGACCAAAATGTCATCCACGATGATACTTGTCATTGTGTCCATCACGTTGCATATCCGGGCATTGCTGTCGATCTGATTGCTGGTGTTCCATTGGGGCCAGAGTCTGGTGGGACAGGGTAGGACGAGGACGAACCCCTGGATAGCCTCATGTGTTGTACTTGTCCAACTCAGTGCATTTAGTATTCTTTCTCCCATCCTTTCCTTCAACTCCCAGTTCATCAAGGATTCGAGGTTCAAGTCTCCATCTGGTGAATACGTCTGGATATTCTCTAAAGGCACTGTCAACTCGAACTAGCCTGAACACATACATGAATTTATCTCCACCCTGCGACATCCGTTCAGAACTCCCATTGGGCCATACAGATATGAGCACAAGGTTGCCACTACTACTAGCCTCCACTGGTGGTTCATTGCACGTCGCTAGTTCCGATAGGGTGTTGGTATTGTACTACTACTGTACGTGGCTACTATGTTAACAAAACCCAACCATTAGCGTAGTCAGTACAAGGACGGGTTAAAACACCTTGCAGAACAACATTGCAGCGATGACCGCTTTGGAGTGCCTCAGATTGTCGGTTAACACTAGCCGGTTTCCCGAAGGAAATATAGGGGCCGTCTCATGGCTGTCGTTGAAGGCGAGGCCCTGTTATTCCCAATGATGCTCATCACATTTTGGACTGATTAATATGGTGGTGGGTACAAGGAACCAATAAGGCCTCGCCACAGAGTGTTTATACACGCACCTACTGAAGTCTTCAACTGGGGCGGTGGAATGGAGACACGGGCACAAAACAAGGTAACAATAAATGCTTGGTGGCTTTCTGTTCATCCACCACACAGACCATGGTCGCCCTTCACCTCACAAATTGCCTCCGGATGCAAGGCAGCGCTCTCACCTATATCCTTGTCTGCCACGACAACACCCTCCTGATATACTCCATTCCTGTAACAAATAAAAATCATTGACGGTTTTCCAAATCTGACAAATCCGTATAGCCAAAGCATTATCGGTTCAATAAGAATAAATCTGGGAACATGGAGGGCCATCAAATACCTACATGTGCTTCACACAATCAAGTTCCAGCGGTCTGCTGTGCTGACCGGGAGGTTGGCTCCAGTCTGTAATTTCCGTGAAGCAGAGCCTTTGATCAAAGTGGCAAGGGCCTTCAATGGCGCGTTCTATCTATGGCTACAGAGGATCAGTTCCAAAACTATGGATCCAGTATACTTGGTACGGCACCTGTCATTATTAATCATTCTATCTGTCTGACCATCTGTCATAGAACGGGTCAGTCACCCATTTCCCACAAACACGATTTCCAGATTGGTTGCCTTTGAAAACGTATAAATACCAGCCCGCACTGTTCGAGCAGTGTCAACATCCCTAGTGCATCCACGCGATTGATACAACCTCCCTGCTCTTCTATACAGAATGTCCCCCTACATCGACGATGGTACATATCGTATCCATAACATTAGCTTCCACGACCGCGCAGTAGCTTTGGCTGACGGTGTACCGTCGGGACCAGTGTCTGGCTTCTGGAATGATGACGATTCCGACTCCCAGAAGGTATGTGCCAACTGTCTGTGCTCAGTGTATCATATTGGATTGTTACTTACTGGATCGGCAGTGGAAAATCGTAAATGTTACCGATAACAAGGTTATCATTGAAAGTGTTTCTGCTCCGCGCCAATACGTGAATGCACCAACTCATACCGCCGTACGTTCACATGCATTTGGCGGGATTGATGAGGTGCTTAAACTTCTTTATCAAATCGACAGGGCATCGCTCTCAACGGTTCTCCGAACCCGACTATCTGGAATTTATCCCTGGTTAGCAAGAGTCCAGATTTGTATGCGTACGTGTTGTATTCTGTCTTTCTTGGCTTCGCTTAATACTTCTCTCCCAATCTCAAGCATCCAGACGCCTGACAATGAATCCGCTTGGGGCCTCCTTGCAGATGCCAATTATACATCAGTAATGCATTTCTATTTGCTGGCATGTGGGACACTCACATACCTTTGATAGATTCTTCTCCGCGACAAGAACCAGAGCGACAGGAAGTTGCAGTGGACCTTCCTGCCCGTGTGAACATGAGATGGTCTTCCACCGTGACCATGAATCCATTGTCGAAATGTTGTGTCTTTCGTGGTATGTGAGTTTAATGGCGTGGAAAAGAACAAAAAAAGAAGGAAAAGTAAAAAATCCAAAAAAAGGTTCCGGCTTATGTACGAGATCGTAGCAGTGCCTCCGTTTGAGAGGGCAAGTGATTGTCGATGTGAATGATATGGATTGTGTTGTTTTGTGCTCACATGCTGTGCTACAATCGATGGAGTAAGACGACGAAGACAGTTATCGAGGAAAAAATTATCAACGAGGCCACTAACCACTTCAGTCCAGGAAAAAATAATTAAACAAGAATCCAGTCCATCACCACGCTCACATCTCTGTCCTAGAGCATAAAAAAAGCGTCCGACAGAGTTCATGAGAGGGTCGGAATAGATACACCCACCTCCCTCCGACGCCATGTGTTAGCTGATGCTACGAGGCGAAAGCGTGAGCAATGGCAGTAACCATGCTCACACTGACGGGAACATGGTTAGCAGCCGCCATATTCTTGCTGCTCGTAGACGCCAACGAGGACAAGCCCGCAGAGCTGGTTGCGGTACCAGACGGCGCAGAAGGGGGAGATGACGAAGGGTAGGCAGAACCAAATGGTTCAATGCTAAGTTGGTAGAAGCGTCGACCTAAGAATACATCGGTTGAGCACATGGACATGCCAACAATCCGAGAGACAAGCAGACATCGGTCAAATTCTGATCGTTGACAGGCTCGACGGTGGCCACCAACTCAATGGTATATGCCTGGTATGGGGACGTGTCACAGGTCCAGGCAGTGGTACTCCAGAGCCAGTAACTGATGAAGTGTCAGGTCATGGAGCATTGAGCGTATCCCACCATGGGCTGGGACTGGGGTTGGTGATGGTGAGCAGGGCAGACGATGGCGAGGATGTGACGACCGAATGTGGCGAGCGAGTCAATGAGCGAAGAGAATGAGCGACAAGTAAAAACGAGACAAACAAAGGGATTCGCAATCCGAAGCCCTCTTTAGCGCTGTAATGGCATCCCCACGCGCAATGATGGCTGTAGACTAAGTTTCTCCATCCGTTCCCGAAGCACCCTCACCGGGACTATGTAGTCCTTCTCCGGCGCCGCAACCACAGCAGATTGAATAGAACGAGGAGAGCATCTGCGTGGTAAAGGTTGGATGACATGTTGCGCGGTCCTTCGTTCGACGCGAAAAGAAGAAGCTAGCAGCCAGGTAGTACATAAAAGGATGGAAAGTATCAGTGTCAATCGTCACCCAAATGAAAGCAAGTCCTCACTTGACCGAGAATTTGGACGATCTGATTACCATGTACGACAGTATAGACCGTTTGATTACCTTGTACCAGCCGGGCATTGTAATGCTGGCCCCGACTGACATCGACGAAGACAGAATGGCTGGCATTGATATGGGATAAGTTGTTAAAGATCTCGAAATAACTGGCACTTGGGATCAGTAAAGCGTGGAAAGGTTGTAGGCTTACGAGGGAGTGTTCCGCCCTCCAGGACCGTGGTCTTCAGCCCTCGCGACTTGTTCTCATAGGCCGCAATCTTGGAATCGACATCAGAGATCCGTCAGAATCCCTAGAAATAGAGATAAACGATAAACAGCGCGAGAACGGCCATCACGAACAAAAGTTCTTTCGTTTTGTATATTCCGCAATGAAGTATCCACATTCTGCCACCTGCTGGATCAGGAGCGTGATGGCCTTGATATGCGCCTCGATTACCTTCAAGGGTTCCGTGTCATAAACGAACGAGAAAGCGTTGCTCATCGTGCCTGCCAAGCGGGTGATTCGCTCGTCTCGATCATTTTGATTCACTAGCAGCTATGAATCGGAGAATCAATCCATAATACCATACATACAGGGCACGAGGAACAAACCTGGTTCACTGCTGATACAACAGACGTATGCCAATTACCTGAGCCATGTTAGCCACGATCTTGTTAAATGATGCCATCCTCTTCATTAAAACGCCCCATGTGTTTTCGAATGTCTGTAGTTCTGTGACATACTCATTGTTGCATTGACCGCTGATCTCACAAGGCCTGCGACTGGGATATGCTCAGCGAGCTGATCCCTTCCGTCGCCTCATCGATGGCACCCATAGCTTGCAATCTGTCCGCGTTGACATCCTTGCATGCTTCAATAGTCAATGCAAACTTAATGAAGAGATCAGGCCCATCGGCTTGATCCTTTCCAAGATTCTCTTCGAACACTTTGATGATAGCAATCACATCAGCGAAAGGAGTCAGAACGATTCTGAATCTCGTACCTCCGTCCTTCAACCTTTCCAACGCCCTGCCGGTAGTATCAATGAGACCTGCAACCATCTTGTTCTTCCCGATGCGGTGCTTTTGGTAAACTTTGACGATGAAGGAGGAGTCATCGTTGACATCACTAG
The DNA here is from genome assembly GCA_038094075.1 of Xerocomus spinulosus. NCBI lineage: Eukaryota > Fungi > Basidiomycota > Agaricomycetes > Boletales > Boletaceae > Xerocomus > Xerocomus spinulosus. Next base: position 10,633 of record JBBPTN010000653.1, read on the forward strand.
ATTGATTCAGCTGTGCGATGGAGACCCTTGATATAGACCTACAATGATAGCTTTTCACCCCAAGATGTATGGTTCCTTTCCTCCGAGGCCACAGTGGCAGATCGCGCGGTGTCACCTGCGGTAAACTGAACGTAGTATTGCCTTGCAAGTGGAAGCTTGCGTCGCGCTTGAGTAATATGAAGCTCGATTTCCGAATGATGGCAGATTAGCAAGCAGAAGAACTAGCTTTGTGCTCTACCTTTGACCGTGATCGTTTTCATTCTAGAACCTGATTCAGTACATCAAAATGTACACATAAACGGTTGCGTACAAGTTTGGGTTTGTAATTCGAACAAGATTCTGCATGGCCATGGTGTCGTAGGAGATGGTGTTGGGATCCAAACAAATGTGCGTTTTCGCACACATGGCTATCCGGGCCGTGAACCGGCCGCTAAATCAAGTATCAGCGACGGTGACCAACTTGCTTCCATTCAACGAGCTCTGTCAATGCGAATGCATTGCATGCGTGCTCAGGCGCAGCTACATACGATTGGTAGTCCAACACGCGGTGAAGGCAGAGTGAGGCATAATCAAGACGACAAAAGACACGAATCGTTGGCGTGAGCCGTGTCGCGATCAGAGCATCACCGACTTGGTATGATCCAGTAGGTCCAAGCGATGCCAACATCGACGAGATACATTAT
>JBBPTN010000654.1:0-11312 GCA_038094075.1 Xerocomus spinulosus
ATTGGAAGTGGCACTTTGGCGTACATGATCAGATCGATATGAATGGACCACTTAAAAGCACAGGAGTTCAATCACGGCTGACAGTGTCAAGTCGGACGTTGCAACATGATGAGTCGGTGTCAACGACCAAAGGACACGCGTCATGCTTACCTTGCAGCGGTCAGCTTCATAGAAAATGCTTCCCGACACTGATAATGCGTCGCTTCACCTCTATCACGTCCGAATCAGTCTAGTCCTCCCAAGGATTTCAGCAGCGTACTCACCGTGACCCATGCACCGCAAGAGCTGTTCCCCAATCGCTTATGACATTGCGGACATCTAGAAAAAAAGGCAGGTTAGACGGTGGTGCCACAATGATCTCGACGCACATGCGGCAGTCCGTCCCCTTGACCTGCCTCGACTTGAGCTTCATCAGTCGTCCTTGTATGTCTTGCTTTCTCGCCCAGTTCACCCCTCGTATAACGCAACTGTCGATTACGATCACGCGTAGTGATCGGACTAAAAAAGGTCGGACGTCGTAGGTGTTCATGAGAGGTGGGAGAAGTTGAAGCGTCCTCCACTAGGTCGAGATACGCACTGTCCTCGAGTGATAAGGGACAGCGCAGGAGCCAGCAAGTTTGGCAGATTGGGGATAGTCGGCCGGAGACGGTACAGTTTCAGCAGCGTGAGAAATATTGGGGGGCGTCGACCCAGGACTCGACACTCGCTTAGAGTACGGCAGTACCTGCAGGCCAAGGTGAGCGTGCAGAGACAAGGGCCGCGTTAAAACTCACTCCTCGGCCTTTGCAGAGTCTCCAAACTTGTAGACGTACGGCTCGAATGCGTGTTCGTGCCTACCCATGCGACCCAGTTGAAAATGGCGCGCTTCGTGGGATCTAGCGTAAAACGGATCAGTCACATGATGTCAGAAAGGGACGTTGCCAACCTTCCGGGAAAAACCCGTATAGCCGATCAGGTCGGTAATGTTCTGTTGAGTCGATCAACTTAAGTAGTTTCGCATATACCTCTGCACACTCATCTGTTGGTCAACAACATGGACGTAACCGAGAACGAGGCATCAGTTGCATGCCGAGGTGTATTCTGTAAATTTGACTCGCCTTCTTCCCCCTTTCTTTTCGCAGCCATCGTTATCCCAAGGTATAACTCGGCCAGCCGGTCATGGAACCCGGCATTCTTCTCTTCCTTCTCTTCGATAAGACGTTCGAAGTACCGCACTGCCACATTAGGATTGAATTCCCCAGGCGGTCTGTTGCTGTCCGCGTGGGAGTTTGATGTCGTTCGATGTGAGTATCCAGTGTGTCGTGAGGGGAGATACCATCGAGAGAGGTGTGTTGACCGACCTCGAACGCCATCCCCCAATCCTGCTCAAATACCCAACGTGCCGACCCAAATATTTGGCCCAGGTGTTCCGAGCCCAGCTTCTGCAGATCAATGTCTAATACGTACTTCTGGAGTAATTTGAGAGCCTGGCATGCACATGATGCATCTTCCTCCCGTCATACAGGAACACGAGCTCAGTATGTTTCTATACCATAGGGCGAACCTCATCTCTATGCGAGAATGGACAGAAGAAGAGAGAACAGAACGACTCATTCTTGCACCTCTCTCGCTCTCAGCTCCTCTTTAACCTCCCCCACTCTGCACCAATTTGGTAGCCAACAAAGCGGGCGCAACATGCTTGGTCTCTCAATCAAATAGCTCTTGAACAACGTTGTGTCTACGATCTGAGCTCTCTTGACGAGATTGTCCTCTGCGAGATCCGCAAGCGCGACTCCTGACTGCAGAGCATAGAGCGTATGGGGGGTAGACGATAATGTCGGGAATAAGTGTGACTGTGGGGGCGTTATGTTGCGGGTAGCGAGTGCGCCAGCGATTTTACGCTCAAAGGATGTCAAATGTCGCCAAAGAGTCTCTAGAGAACGCGTCACATTATCTGGACAGAAAGACAGCAGCATGAAACGCACGGAAAGCGCCATGGCCACCCGCTAGGACCGTGATCGAATCAAACAGACACTTATCAACCACGTTACCCTTCTTCATTCCGCTCCACGAGGCAATTTCGTCATCCTTGGACGCTGCTGTTGTAGGTAACAACCCACCAAGGTTCATCCTTGTCCGAGCTTTAAGAGAATTTACTGGTGATGGTGACGTCGAAATTAGACGGCTCCTTTGATCGCAAAACCGGTCCCTCAGACAACGACACCCACTCTTCCTGTTTCACCGCCAACCGTCCGGCCACCTTCTCAGAATACAACGCGACAACCCTTGCGGGGTTGATGTCAAGATCTAGAAAAGTGTTGATCGCGTCGTCGCACTTGCCAGATCCGAATTGCGATACGACACTCAAAGCGAGAATAAGCGATCGCTTGGGACTAGAGTTGCTCTCGTGGACACGGTCTAGGAGATACAGTAAGGAGGGATAGGTTACGGCCCTAAGGATGCCATCCAAGGTCCGTGAAGACCTCTTGGTGCAACTGGAGGGTAGTGTCCACCACGAGTACTGGGTCTGTGACATGACCCCAGACGAAAACAGAAATGTGTTCAAGTAGACGGAGACATGCCACACGATGGGTCCAGTTGATAGATGGACACTCCTAAGAATGTGGCCACAAATGAGCGATCGAGTGGCACGAGGACGAGGCGTGGATGAGCCAGGAACGATACCCTCATCACTAGTCGACTGCTCCAAGACTTTCAGATATTGAACGAGACCGTAATTGGCGTATACTGGGGACTGGGTCAGTTCCATAAACACTGCGGTACAAATGAAACGGTAAAAACAGACACTTTCGGGTTTATTCGCTCGAATCGTCCGCATGGAAACCTTGGATGGTGAAAGAGAAGATTTCCACTGATGGTAAAGGTGAAGTGGTGAGTCGGTGACCTTGGCTTTCATGCACAGCAAATGGTAAAGTGTTGTACAAGCCGAGTTCAAGAAATCGAGAGGTTTTGTACCACTTTTGCGGATGTGGAATTATTCCACTTAGTTAAGACGAAAAAGTCACATTTAAGTGCGAATAATTCCATGCACAAATTACTGATGCACTATTGCAAGGTGTGAATATGATCGATTCTCCGAAGTTCTGAAGTCGGGATGTACTAGTCACTCTCTGACCACGTCAGTGAATAAAAACAAGATGTACAAAGTCCCTGATGAGCTCGAATACGCTTTGTCGCAGTTTCGAAGACCTGTCTGGGGTAAGGTAGCTTTATTTTGTTTTTTAAATCCTAGTTTATCGCCCTTCGGGGCCTCGCCCCATGGTAGGCGTTACATTTGGGGGGGTAGCTTTATAGTATGTGTGTGAGTTCCAAGAACTCGGACAACGCAACCGTTTCAGAAGGCCCGAATCGCCCGATCCAGTAATGGTAAGGTGGGTGTCACATTGGAGCTAGTAAGTGTCTATGTCACCGCGGTCAGAAGCCTGCTATCCTAAACGCGAGTATGATGGATAGGACTTGCACTTCGGGACTCGGCGGCAAGTCTTCTTCCTCCAGCAGTTCTCTGCCAATTTCCAACGCCGACATCGCCGACAGATAATCCATGGCCTCTCCTCTGCGACGCGCCTTCGTTCCTGCTGGCGTTCTTGCCCCAGTACACTAGTCTTGAGATTTTCAGTCCACCGGAGTAGATGGAAACGCGCATCACCCCACCTTGTGCACTCTGCACTCCGCAGCGACGTCCTCGTTGATTCACCCTGTAATCCCATTCAACAACACCAGTGACCACCAACAATCGTGAGCACAAGGCAACGACCAGTGATCAACCAACCAATGCTCGATCAGGTGGACCGTGCTATTCAAAGTTTCCATGAAGACCATGAGGTTTCCATTCATGAAGGAGTGCGTAACCATCTTTCTTTACTCCGCCAGCATTCAATGCAGCAATATTATTGTACACTCATCCAATAGTTTGGCACACCGAATGGTTTGGGCTCGTCAATTACGCAGTCCCTCCACATCAGGGAGATCAAAGAGCCATGGCATAGATCTAACTGCTATGAGGCTTTGAGGCAAATGCTTGTATCAAATCAGCACTTGGATACGCTTACAGCTGCCCAAAAAGACTTTGCACAGAGGAGGCATTCCAAAATGCTGAAATACTGGAAAAGTCTAAGGTAGTTATAATCTTATAGAATAAAACTCTGAGATCAAGCCAAATAACTCAGAATTTAAAAAGAATATTAGCTTTGATGTTAGCCCACCATTCAAGCTGTGTAGGTAAATTTGGGATGGAGATATCAAAGCGTCGCAAAATCCTCTCCTTTGAATAGTGAGCCAAACAAACTCTTTCACCCTTCCCCCATTCCTTTACCTCATGCTTCAAAACTCGACCAGTCAGAAACATCACAGTTCCTGGAGAGTATTGGAATTCTGCCTGTAGATCATTCAGAATGAATGATGGTTGACATGTCCCTAGGCTAAGAAGCATGTCATAAAATGAGACACTGCCTCCAGAGTCCCGATGAGATGGTGTCACCCGATTAACAATGACATCCATTGCAGTAAATGCTGTAGGCCAAGTGAGAATTGGGTAAGGAGATTGCTCCTTACAGATCTTAGCGGCCTTGGATGAAGATATCCAAAATTCTGGATATATGATCTGAAAGACTGCATCCAAAAGTCTTTCTGCTGGGTCCATCACTTGTAACCAAGCTTGAACATCATCATCTCGCAATGCCTTTGAAACCACCACTGAGTCTGCAGGACCCTTAAAGACAGGTAGTCATGCCACAATAACACTCAAATATTTCAGAAGACTTACATAATGTCCAATCATGAAAGTTCCAACAGAAAGGGACATATGTCCCCAGCCAAACTTTAACACCTCATTCTCTGGATTAATAAACCCTGAGGACCGCCAGCTGGAGCTAGGTTTGGTGTAATAGGATAGAGAATCATCCACACTCATCATTGCTTGATTGAGTTGATCCTATGATGCCCAGTCAGAATTAAAAAAGGCTGGCTGGCTATACTCACCACTCTAGGGGGAAGAAATAAATCTGGGAGGTACCATACAAGGATTCTTCCCTTTACATCCAGAAGAATTGTTGGTTTTGAAATGGCACCTAAATGAAACACTGGGAACTTTCTAGCTCGGGTTTTGTCATCTGCATTGGCAAACTGGTGATAGTCCCAGGGAAGAACCACTGAAAAGGGTTATATTAATTTATAAGAAAGAAACAGATAACATACTAGGATTGAGAAATGCTGCAGCAATCAATGCTGCAGCTCGATATACTTCTGGATCAGAAATTTTGATTGGGTTGGCTAAATCTGCAGGTTCAATTAGGCTATTAGCCTGCTCCACCTGCAGTTGTGCCCGCATCCTAGGAATACAAAAAGGCTATGAAAAAAGACATCCAAAAGAAAAAAAAGCTACAAACTTTGCTTTTTGCATTTTTGCAGGTATAAATTGCTGGTCTTGATTCAGAGGACTGAGGATCACAGTCTCAAAAACTTGCTGGAGAGAAGCAGACAGCAAAGGAAAGTATCCAGTGTCTTCTTCAGACATAATGACAAATTGACTTAGGAAATTTACAAAATTGAGCAGTCAATCAATGTTCAACTGTAGTCATGTGACTTTCTCACGAACCTATGCGGACATTCCCATCCATGTACTTTGGTAACGAGATGAATCTTCGTAGCTGTTTCAACGCAGGGATTTTGTCCCCCGTGCTCATTCAGGGATAGACGTACCGCAAACAGAGGAGGCGCGGACAGAGGCTCTGGAACTTATGAGCATTAAACACAATCTTGTGACCCCTCTAAATGGTGAACCCGTTATTGCCGCTATCCGGGACCTCATCACTGCTTCCTACCCTATGACGAAGCGCGACACCTTTTTTGATCGCCGTCAATTCACTCAAATATGTTGCTACCTTGCTGACGCAGATCTCCAAATTGATATACCACCTCCTACAGTCTGGAAACCCGTCCGCATGTGGACAGGGAAGTAAATTTTTAACGTCCTTATGCGCCCGAACAAGTCTCAGGTCTTCGTGAACGTTGAGTGTAAATGCAATGTGTTGGATGATCCGCGGGCAGATTGTTATGCCATGAAACCACTTGTGTGCGGGGTCATGGACAAGGCTACTGTCGGGAGTGGGAAGAAGAAGTCGATATTTGGCGTGATATTACGTGACTATGGTCCACATGAGGCAGCAGCAGCAATGAATCGAATTTCAAAGCTATGTGCTCGGTGGCTCGGTAGGCGGCTCTCTTGTTCGAGATTTCAGCGTTCAACGTTTTCATTAGCCAATTTCGGATTCTCCCTTGGTATCAGTGATGTCATCCCGGGACCCAGATTGCGGGCCATGAAGGACAAAGTAGAGGCGGCTTACGCCGAGTGTGTTGACCTCATCGCGAAAGCAAAGAAAGGATTGTTGGAAAATAAGCCGGGGTGTGACCAGGAGCAGACCCTTGAAGGACTCATATCCTCAGTTTTATCCAAGGTCCGTGACGAGGTCGGCAAGGTATGCACGGAGGAACTCAGTCGTCACAACGCCCCTCTCATCATGGTCACATGTGGATCTAAAGGTGACAAGAATTGAAATCGCGGTCAATACCTTCTGATTCAATATTTTTGACAGGCTCTGTCATCAACGTCTCAAAGATGGTTGCTTGTGTTGGGCAACAGATTATTTCTGGGAAACGTGTTCCGGACGGCTTCCAGGACCGTTCAATCCCACACTTTGAGAAGAAATCCAAGGAACCGCCGTCTAAGGGTTTCGTTTGAATCAGTTTCTACACTGGTCTCTTGCCTACAGAATTTTTGTTTCGCGCCATCTCTGGATGCGATGATCAGGTGGGCACTGCTGTCAAAACTGCCGAGACTGGGTATATGTAACGTCGTCTGATGAAAGCCTTGGAGGACCTTACTACCCAGTACGCCCTGTCTGTCCGTGATTCCACGGCCACCGAGGGAGTTGTGCAACTCAAGTATGAAGATGACGGACTCGACCCTGCTTGTCTAGAGGAGAGGCACAACCAATCGAATTCGAGCGATCCCTAAAACATGCTCTTGTAAGTATCTTCCATCTGTGCTACATAATGGTATTCGAACTCGATCAACGAATACAGTCCATAGGTAGGGGAGATGATCGCCTTTTGTTGCCATTCGAGATCCTTGAGGTCGCGGATCACAAGCTCTCTACTCCAAAATTCACAAGCGAATGTACGACTACCTACATCGCTACAATCCGTAGTTTCATCGCAGATGGCATTGTCAATCGCCTCGCGAAACGCCGAAAATAAGGAAGGCGCATGGTATGTTCGAAGCCCTACACCGTAATGTCGGATGGGACGCCGATACTGATCTTTCCTTGAAGGCAACCAGTGAGTCGTTACATTCTTCTTGAGGGCTCGCGATCTCATGATGTACAGAGGCTGACAAGGAGGCCGTGGTCCAAGTTACAAAATTACAATTACTCCGTTTTCTACAACACTGCTGGGTAAAGTAGGTTAAAGCCAGAATTGAACCGGGTGCGCGATGAGAGTTCGGAAATGCTACATCCACTCTTGATAACAGTGAAGATCAACCTGTGACCCCGAGACTCGCCAACTCTTTCCGAATGTCCGCCTCGCCATCCATCTTCTTGAGCTGTGTCACCTCAAGACGTTCTCCCCGTTTTTCCTTTTCCTTTAGTTCCTCGATGGCTTTGAGCTGCACAAAAAAGGGGGTAAGCGCCACATCGCGTCAATCGGGCTAGGACTCTGTGCCAGGAATCAAGACCCTCACCTTCTCGTTCAGATTCCGCACCCTCTTGGCAGTGGGATCTAGCTATTCCCCACCCGGCGTAGGCGGGACAGACGTTATCGCAGACTCAGAAGCCGTTCCATTCGTCATCCCATTCAACCCGTTCGTCTGAATATCCAACGACGGCCGTGCAGACTCGCCTCCCACGGGTGTCACCGTGCCCGATCCCTCGGCCTTCTCCTTCTCCTTCTCCTTCTCCTTCTCCTTCTCCTTCTCCTTCTCCTTCTCCTTCTCCTTCTCCTTCTTCTTCCATTCCTTGCCTTGTCTCTGGCCTCCCTGGCCTTGTTGGTCACCCGAAGACGGCGGGGTCCGCGGTGCAGCACCAGGTACGTGTCGTCGTGCCTGTCCGTAGCCATTCTGGTTCGGCACACTTCCAGGTGGGTTCGGGCTCCGATTGTAGCCTCGAGGCGGCGTCGCACTACCACTCCCTGTGCCAGGTACCCGTGGTGCTCCACCTTCATCCTGCCGCTTGAAAATCGCGAGTGTAGCGAGTCCACGCGCACCAGGGGGACGATACGCACCAGCAAACTTCGCAGCAGCGGGTTTGGACGCGAGTGCGGCAGCGAGCATGGTGGTAGAGGGCAGAGGGTTTGGTAGAAGTGGTTCAAACGGTGGCGTTTGGTCATCTGGAATAGGGCGCCAGCTGGCTTGATAAAGTTCTTCAATGGCTTGGACATAGACGAGTGGGCCACTTGCATGCCAGATTTTTATACCATTGTCCACACGCAAGCGAGGAGGGAGTGTCGCGATCAAAAGAAAACGCCCGTCCGAAGACCAAGAACAATAGGATGCGTTCGGCGCATCGATGGTACATATCTTATTGAGTGTGCGGCGGTCAAACACATCAATCTTTCCAGAGAGATTACCAAACCCAGCAAGAAGGCTCCACAATAACGGTGGCGGCGAGGGCGAGAAAAAGTAAGCGGCCCTGGGGGTTGAACGAGAGTGAGTTGTGTGGAGCCGAACCAAAATCATGTAGCGTGCGAACACGTTGATCAAAGATCATTGTTTTGGCAGGCATGTCTGTCGGGAAAACATTTGACAAATAATATGGACGAACGGAGAGATCAACCTACAGCCGTACACCACCCCAAACTCTTCGCTGTCGGGACCCCATGCCACGTCGTGGATCGGACCGTCCTTGTCGAGGCTGACACGACAATCGAAATTGCCTACTGCACTGAGAAGACACATGGATGTTTCTCCGGAAGAGCTCTTGTTGAAGTCATCCGCCTCAGTTTGGGTGACGACCAGGGCTTGGGTATCAAGGTCGTTCCACTTGAGCTGCGCGCGATCAGCCTTATAAAAGGTCTTTGAACACGTTGGGGCACTGGAAAGAGCAAGAAGATTGTAGATCCTGATGCTCGCAGGAGCACCCTGTTGATCATACGTTAGATGCATGTCAAAACACTCTTGATGCTGATTCGAACCTTTTTCTCCCCGACAAAAACCGCGACGGACGGATACAGCCCGGGACTGAGCAATACCATTGAAGCACCTTCGACTCCCAGTTTGTCCGTCACCCCCCTTCCCCATTCGGCAGGGCGGAAGACTTGGATCTCCTGTGAGACGAGGCGAACGGCATGGGATTCCGAGATTGTATATTGAAGATCCCAGCCTTCTTGGGACTCTTGGGTGAAGGAGATCAATTCTTCACCTGTAGAGACGGAGAAGATACGGAGTTTCTTGTGCTGCGCGCCGTCCTCGATCTTGACTGAAGGTGGAAAAGGGTTGTGAAATCAGTTATCATGTGACGTGGTAAACACGAGGCTGAAATGGTTTTGTACGTACCAGGGGCGTTCCCAGGTGGAGATGTAGGTTCCGCGAGGGGAGAACTGGAGCTCGATGATATTGGGAATGCTCAGTTCTTGCAACAGCTGTGCACCCTCTGCCTGGAAGATGCGCACGCTGGATTTGAGGAGGCGTTAAATGGATGTGACGAATTAGGTGAGGAAACACGAGGCAGTACGCACACACTGGGAAGTGCATAAGCGAAGAGCCTCCCATCACTGCTGTCGTGATAGGTACGAGCTGGAACATCGGGACTAATAAAGCCAGATGTAGGGACGTAATCTGGCGTTCCACAGACAAGACCAAGGCTCTTTTGAGCGCGGACCGAAAAGAGGGATGGTGAGACGAATGACTGATTAGTGGCGTCGAATCAAGCTTACACGCGTATTTCTGGAAAAGCTGGGAAGCCATCGGGTGTGAGGGACGAGAGACGGGCGCAGGGGAGAAGCAAATTAATGCTTCACGAGGGGGACAAGGAGGAGGAGGATGGGAGTAGAAGCTAAGAGGCCAATTGGTTTTAATTCGTGTTGCCCACGCCCTTGCCCTCGTCGTGTGGATAGTGTTGGGCATGCTGTCGCGACGTCCCCGCCTTCGTCGTCCTCGTGTGAGTGATATGCACGGTTGCGCTGCCCTGTCGTCCACATCGTCGTTGGGAACTTGCGTTGGGTAGTCACTAAATGGTGATGGTGGAAACGGCTGTTTCACTGCATTGACTGTGCTGGAAGTGAGCGAGACGGTGGATATCAGCGAGTGGTGCCAGCGAGGGATGTTCCTCTGATCGACCACCCTGCCATGTCTCAGACATTTAAGACTCCGCCCGGAACTCCCCACTGCGACTAGCAAAACCCCAAAGCAAATTTACCATTCGCTTCTGAGCTCTTGCTTCTTTTACTCATTCGTGCTTTCCCTAGGAAGTCGGAACAGTAAACCAGGCAGGTACATTTGGGTTATGTAGGACTGCAGCCTACATGATCCGAATGTACTGCTTTCAAAGGTGTGTTGTCAACACGGCCTCGTTGGCTGACCGTTTGCTTTCGATAGAAAATTTGTTTTAGGTCTGGAGCTGCCATACCATACCAGTAATGTTGGAGAAGGTTTTGAGGGGGCGTAGGTGCGTTGTAACATTCTTTTTGTTCAGGGCCTATGATGGATTGCCTTTCTTCGTGGAATTGCGTTGGTGTGTTGAGGCGCTCCTGCTCCCTTGTCGTTGGTCCTGCTTCCCTGTCGTTGGTCTGGGGGTTCGTTAGACTCGGATCGGTGTGTCGACGCTCTAGCTTCGCTCCCGCTTCCCTGTCATTGGTCTGGGGGTTTATTTGATTCGGATCGGTGTGTCGATGCTCTAGCTTCGCTCCCGCTTCCCTGTCATTGGTCTGGGGGTTCGTTAGACTCGGATCGGTGTGTCGACGCTCTAGCTTCGCTCCCGCTTCCCTGTCATTGGTCTGGGGGTTCGTTAGACTCGGATCGGTGTGTCGACGCTCTAGCTTCGCTCCCGCTTCCCTGTCGTTGGTCCGGGGGTTCGTTAGACTCGGATCGGTGTGTCGACACACTAGCTTCGCTCTTGCTTAGAACTCAACACTTAACTTTCAACCAGGTTATTCTCGCCACTGGTACTGATTCTGCATGACCATTACTTTCGCTAGTATCTACTTTTTATTTTGTAATTTCAAACCTGGGTGAGGTTAGTCGTGGGGAGGGCCCCCCCATCGGCGATCCCTCACACCAGCCCTTTCTTTCGATTATATTTGTTTGCAACAAAATTGTACTT
>JBBPTN010000655.1:0-11302 GCA_038094075.1 Xerocomus spinulosus
GAGAAGAGCCTTGGCAGCGTCTGCTTCTTTACGCTGATTATTCGGTCGAAGCCATACATTTGGCACTGGGGGTTGAGATGAGGGTCTATTCAACGCACAGCGTCTAGCATAAGCCTTACCAGACAACATTGCCGTGATCGTCAGAATCTCGTTGCTACAGTTGAATTCAGGGCTACATATAAGCATCTTTGAGAGCTAGAATGGAACATCATCAAGTGAGTTGAGATATATAAATAATGCACATGCCTGAGGATCCAACGGGAATTCGGCCATAATACTCCCCAGCGCAGTAAGCTCGCCATCGTCGTCCAACGCCGCCAAATAATTTAACAATTCCAGAGCGCGCATCAATGTTTCGGGTGCTGGAGCGTCTACATAATCAAACTTGACCAGATCCTGAACAAGAGTCCGTGAGCAGGCAGACTAGATTCATCAGTGAAACGGAGGTACCTTGATCCCCGCCTTGACTAACTCCAACACCGTATTTGCCAAGTTGCTCCTGAGAATCTCCGGATGTGTTTGTTCCTCAAGTTCGGACATGAAGTCCTTTTCGGTGTACAGTCTGAAGCATTTTCCGGGTCGCGTTCTCCCAGCACGTCCCGCGCGTTGCTGAGCCGAAGCCTTCGATATTGGACTCACCAATAAGCTCTCAACTCGTATCCGCGGGTTGTAAACCTTTTGCTTGGAAAAACCAGGATCAACAACATAAACAATGCCATCGATAGTCAGGGATGTCTCTGCGATATTCGTCGACACGACCACTTTCCTCCCCGGAGGCCCATCCGGTGTATTAGCCTGTGGAGCGGGATCGAATATTCGCTGTTGTTGTTGAGGAGGAAGGGTCGAATACAATGGAATACAGACAAGGGGACCAACAGACTCTGGGTCTTGGTTGGTAAGTTCGTCGGCTTCTAGCTTGATCTTGCGACAGGCATCTTCTATTTCTTCCTCTCCGGTCAAGAAGAGTAGGATATCGCCGGGTTCTTCAGCGCGGTGAATCATCAAAACTGTCCGAATGGCCGCTTCAACATAATCCGGCTCGGGCTCTTGCGTGTAGAAGACTTCGACAGGATGTGTTCGACCGGGTACCTTGAACAACGGCGCATTCGAACCTTCATTGAGCGCAAAGTACTTTTGAAATTTGAGCGCATCAAGAGTAGCAGACATGACGATGATTTTGAGATCGGAACGTCTCTTTGCGAGTGATTTCAAGAGGCCCATGAGAATGTCGGTTGCCAGGGTTCGTTCGTGAGCCTCGTCGAGAATGATGGTCGAATAACGTTTGAGGTCAGGATCGTTCATCGCTTCACGAAGAAGCATACCATCTGTCATATACTTGAGAAACGTTGTGCCATGCTCGGTCATGTCCTCGAAACGTATCGAGTAACCGACCTGTCGCCCGAGTTGAACTATGTCATGCCAACAAATAAGCAGAATTCGGAGAAATGAATAGCAACTTACCATCCATCTCGTCTGCAACACGCTTGGCGACAGACATGGCAGCAACACGTCGTGGTTGAGTACAAGCCACCATTTTCCCCTTGGTATGAGGGAGATCAGAGAACGCGACAAACTGCGGGATTCTGCCAATGAAAAGTGACCAGGCTGTAAGTGCTTGGTTCAAAAGAGATGGATAAGAAATTGTTTGGACACCAACTTACTGCGTCGTCTTTCCAGATCCAGTTTCGCCGACCATGACAATGATTTGGTTAGCGCTAAACTGCATGTGTGTCGTCAGTACGCTTGGTACACGAGATGATAAGGTTACGGTGTTGACGCACCATCTTAAGGAATTCTTCCATCTGTGCAAACACCGGGAGTTTCTTTCGCGCCTCCAGTATTTTCTTGTACTGGGGCGTGTGCGATAGTTTTGTAAACGGATTCAAGTCATGTTCCTATGAGAACGTTGAATCCATTAGCACGTACAAGTTTGAATTACTAGGTGTTGATCTCACCAATGCCTTGCGAACTTGACTCGCAGTCACCTTGCGCGGAAGGAAACCAAAGAGTGGCTCGCTCTTGATAGGTTTGGAAACACCAGAGCCCTTTCCATTCTGGTGTGCAAGGTATGGGTTTTCTTGTTCAGACATGAGACCTTGAAGGGGTGGTGGTCGACTACTACCAAGACTAGGTCACGCTGTCACAACGATCTTATAAGGCAGTGGCTACCGTGCTGGTTGTTGCCAACAGTGACTAGTAGTGGAACCCCCGGCGACGGGTTGACTGACGGGTGCTGGTACAGGTGCGAATAATGTAGACACTGTTGGGTGTGCGCAGTTTCGTAGGCTACTGCGTTTGGCACCTCTGAGCCCGCGTTGTATCATTGACCAGACCCACCGCAGACCCGTTTGAACACGATCTGCTCGGAACGACTTCAACAATCGCTACCGGATATTGGAAGACTACATTCTTCTCCTTTATCCAATACCGTGACGCTCAAAGCTTGAATATTGTAGGTTGTTCATTCAATCGGGCAGGTCTGTCAAGGCTGATCGTCAATTTCTCACTGTCTATCTAGTATCAATTGGCGACTATCAGCTGCTGGGTATAAGATCTCAGACTAGTTGCATCCGGAAATATCGTGGAACTTTACCGAGGGCATCCGAAGAGGGTACGGGGTTTGGACCTGGCAGCAGCCAATGGCACGTACGTCCCGGTGCCATCGCGTTGGCCTGTATGAATTGGATTGTCCGAGTACACCCGTAAGTCAACTTCTCAACTTACTACCACTGCGGTACGGTGGGTAACCACTTGACATCACATTTTTTGTAGACCCCAAGCTACGAAGAGTTGAAACCGCGCTTATACAGTAACTATCGACATTCCGGTATCCCATTCTGATTTACATTGGGGTCGACCATAACTCACCTTGAACTCGTTTAGTACGTTGTCTGTGAGTCCCAGTGTACAGACCTGCTGATATCTGCGCCAGACAACGAGTGCCTGGTGGGAAGATGAAGTTCGACGCTATTAGTGCGCCAAGACTCCACTTTCAGCGCTCTCCATGATCATGTGGCCTCAATTGCTGTAGACTTGGTAAGCATTTTAAAAGCGCGTTGGGGTGTCTCTCGGTGCTCACTTCGACGTCCCCTTTCTTGCCCTATTACACAATGGGTTGCTCGTCGGGCACTGGAAATCGTGAACTGCAACCTGGATCGGGTGCTTCCAGTCTGACTGTGAGTCCTCGTGTCCGTTTTATTATGTGTTGGCTAACGAATACAACAGTACAGCGTGTCTGGACCAAATGCCGAATGCGAGGAGAAGGAACAAAGCAACGAAGAAATCACAATTGAAAATGAAGAAAATGTTGTTACAAGTAAGAAATCGTTACGCATGCACTCAATCCGCCAAGGTTACTGACGACAGAATAGGTATTCTAGCAACGGATCTCTCCCTTGGTCTCGGAAGAATCCCTGCAGGCTTTTATGTTGCAGTGCATCACAGTGGTTTTGGATGGAGAACCGATAATAAGTCTGTCTCCGTGAGCAGTGATGTCGTCGATTGGACTGGGCCGATCCCGCTGTGAGACAAATTTTTACCTACTCTTGCTATTACTGACAAACGCTTCCAGACCCTCTGATCCCTCTGCTAGTGTTTCGTTAATAGTCTGGGCATCCTTTGAATTCCAGCCCATGTTGGGTGACGGAGAACGATTGCGAGAGTTAACCATTACCACGGAAAATCTACTGGACCATAGCGCAGGTGACCTCCGTGAGTGGGACCTGGTTTCAAATGCCAGTTGGGAACTCACACCATGATAGCATTTACTTTCCCCTCAGAGGACAAACCTTGTTCATCCATTCGGGTGACTGTCAGACGGCGGAATCCATCATCCATCATCATCAAACCTTACTTTGTGAGTATTTGATTTTTGCAGTATCTTCAACCTTGTCGATGAATCAATGTATGCTTCCAGTCAATTTTGGGGTCGCGAAGCGAACTAGATGACGCAACAAACAAAGGGCACAATGCTTTCACACGTTACCAAGATCACGGAGAAAAGCAGGACCTCGGGTATGCTATCGAACAGTTTCAGCGTGCACTCGAGATCTGTCCGTTGGATGGTCCTTGTTTTGCGGCTGCGCAGTCAAATGTAGCAATGGTCAAATTAGCCCACTGTCGAGTTTGCGATTCCGACGCCTCCTATGACGTCCCGCTTGCATTGTATCACAGCGCACTTACTGCTCGGCCTGCTGGCCACCCAGACCGACCACGTACGCTGATCCAGCTGGCCACCGTGCATTTAGCGCAGTTCAAAAAAGGACAGGATGGAGCCAACGTCACGCAAGCCGAGGCATTTTTGCTCGAGGCAATGGACCTCACCACTGCGGACAATTACGAAAACTGGGCTGTACTCTCCATGCTCGAGACATGTGCAGAAAGTAAAGCAGGCGCAGCTAAGGCTGGTACTCAATCATCCGTGAAGCAAGCATCTTCTGGGACAGATGTGGATCCACGAAACATGAGTCTTCAGCCGGGTAATCTGACCGACCTGCAGCAGGTGATCCCAGTTTTGGAGGCATTTATCGGGTCTACTTCGGTCCGGGATGACCGGTACCTTGCAGGACTCACGAAGCTCGCAACTGCATTGTGGTACCGATTCAATCATCTTGGAGAGCTAAGCGACTTGGAAGAGTGTATCTCGAGGCAACAGGACGCCGTCAAACTAATACCTGATGGTCACCCTAACGAGCCGCGAATTTTGAATAATCTTGGCATCTACTTATTCACGTGTTTTGAACGCTTGGGAGGTTGAGTGACTTGGAGAATGCGATTTCAAGACAGCGGGACGCATTTGGGCTTACTTCCGATGGGCACCCCGACAGGCTCAGCATTCTCGGCAATCTTGGAAACTCCATTTCAGCTCGTTTCCGGTGCTTCGGAGAGCTGAGTGACCTAGAGGAAGCGATTTCAAGGCAACGGGACGCTGTCAACCTTGTCCCTGACACAAACCTTAATAGGCTCAGCTTTTTGAACAATCTTGGGATCTCCCTGAAGACTCGTTTCGAATATGTCGGAGAGATGAGGGACCTGGAGGAAGCAATTTCAAGGCAACGGGATGCGCTTGATCTTATCCCAGATGGTCACCCTAGCAAGCCTGGGTTGCTGAACAATCTTGGTCGCTCCTTATTTACTCGTTTTGAGCACCTTGGAGAACTGAACGACATAGAGGAAGCGATCCTGAAGCAACAGGATGCGGTTGATCTTGCCTTCATCGGTCACCCTAACAGGCTTAACTATCTCAACAACCTTGGAAATTCCTTCTTTGCCCGTTTTGAGCACCTCGGAGATATAAGCGACCTCAAGGAAGCAATATCAAGGCAACAAGACACGCTCGACCTCACCGCAGACAGTCACCCTAGCAAACCAATCTTTTTGAACACCCTTGGCAACTCTTTCAGAAATTATTTCGAACACCTTCGAGAGCCAAAGTTCCTGGAGGATGCAATTTCTATGCAACAGGAAGCTGTTCAGCTTATCCCTGACGATCACCCCAAAATGCCTAGTTGTCTGATAAACCTCGGCATCTCCCTTCTTGTTCGTTCCGAGTACTATGGAGAGCCAAGTGACCTAGAGCAAGCTGTTTCAAGACAACGGGACGCTGCAAATGCCACCCCTGATGCTCACCCTGACAAACCTAGCTTCTTGAATAGCCTAAGTAACTCTCTCACAGTTCGTTTTGAACACTTTGGGGAGTTGAGTGACTTGGAGGAAGCGATTACAAGGGGACAGGACGCTGTTGGCCTTGCCCAAGACGGCCACCCAGGCAAACATGTATTTATGAACAGTCTTGGCCATTCCTTCAATGCTCGTTTCAAGCACCTTGGGGAGCCAAGTGATTTAGAGGCTGCTATATCAAGGCATCGGGATGCAGTCAGCCTTACACCTAACAGCCACTACAAGAAACAAAGGTACCTCGACGACCTCGCAACTGCCCTTCTTACTCGCTTCGAACGCCTTGGAGAGCTTGCTGACCTCGAAGAAGCAATTTCGAGCAAACAAGGGGCAATTGACCACATTCCTGACGGGCATCCTGACAAGCCTACCAGTCTGAGCAACCTTGGTGTTTCCTTCCTCTTTCGTTTTCAGCGGCTTGGAAATCTGGATGACATAAAAAAGGCAATCACAATACAACAGGATGCTGTTGACCTTGTTCTCGATGGTCACCACAACAAGCTCAGTTGTCTGACTAACCTGGGCGCCTCCCTTTTTACTCGTTTCAAGCATCTCGGGGACCTCAAGGATTTGGATGGGGCAATTCTGAGGCAACGAGAAGCCGTAGACACTATCCCTGATAGGCACCCTGAAAAGCCGACTTGTCTCTTCAATCTTGGCAATTCCTTCTTCGCTCGTTTCGAGTATCTTGGGAATCTGAGTGATCTCGAGGAAGCGATTGCAAGGCTGCAGGGCGCCGTTGACCTCACCCCTGATGGTCACACTAACAAAGCAGCCCGCTTGGGCAACCTCGGCAACACCTTCCTCTCCCGTTTCGAGCGTCTCAGAGAACCAGGTGACCTTGAGGAAGCGATATCAAGGCAACAGAATGCCATTGACCTAACACCCAATGGGCACCCTTACAGACCTGGATTCCTGTCTGACCTAGGCAATTCCTTTATTACTCGCTTCGAGCGCCTTGGCAAGCTGAGTGATTTGGAGCAAGCAATTTCAATGCGGCTGGATGCAGTCGACCTTACTCCTGAAGGGCACCCGGACAAACCTAGATTTTTGAACAATCTCAGCATGTCCTTCTTTACTCGTTTCCAGCGCCTCGGAGATCTGCATGATTTAGAGGAAACCATTTCCATGCAACGAAATGTGGTTGATCTCAAACCTAGTGGTCACCCTGACGAGCCTGGCTATCTCAGCAACCTTGGAAATTCCCTTTTCAGTCGTTTCGAGTGCTTTGGGGAGCTAAGCGACTTGGAGGAAGCATTGTCGAGGCAACAGGATGCAGTTGACCTTACACCTGATGGACATCCTAGCAAGCCTGGGTTTCTGAACAATCTCGGCCATTCCTTCAAAGCTCGTTTCGACCGCCTCGGAGTGTCTGGAGACCTCGAGCAAGCGCTCTCGCTATACTCCAATGCTGCCTGTGCCCCCACAGGTCCCATTGCATTCCGTTTTCAAGCTTCACAACAGTGGATATATTGCGCGCATCATCTGGAACACCACTCTCTCCTTCATGCTTATTCTGCCGCCATGCTTCTTGTTCCTCAATTTGCATGGGTTGGCCTCTCACTTGCGGATCGTTACCATGAGCTCATCCAAAGTGGTGACATGGTACGTGAGGCGGCAGCGGCAGCTTTGGAATTGGGACACCCTGAAACAGCTGTTGAATGGCTCGAACAGGGACGCTCAGTTGTCTGGGGCGAGTTATTTCGACTTCGCAGCTCCTACGATGAGTTGTCATTCGCTTACCCGGATCACGCTCACAGACTCCAGGAGCTGTCTGTCGCCTTGGAGAACGTTAGCACTGCGCGTGAAAGGTTCTTGTCCTCACCAACAGTGAAGAATTACAATGTAGGACATCGTGCAAAATCTGAGCTTAACAGGCAACATACACTTGCAATCGAACGGGACGCGCTGTTACAAGACATCAGAAGATTGCCTGGCTTTGAACGATTCCTCCTCCACAAAGATTTCTCTCAGCTTCGTGTCTCAGCACACTCTGGACCCATTGTGATCCTCAACGCTACACAGACCCGCTGTGATGCTCTAATCATTCTTGCCGATGTCGATCACGCCATCCACGTACCATTTCACAGTTTTGCCTTTGAACGATCTCAGGCCCTCCAGGCATCCCTGAAAAGCTTAGTTCGGCTTGCTCGTGATAATTCCCATGATGACAGGGAAGGACGGACTAAACCACAAGAACATTCAGGCGAATGGGAAACCATTTTGGCGCCTCTGTGGAAATCCGTTGTTAATCCAGTCCTCGATGCCCTGGCTTTCTCGGTGTGTCACCTTTATCTGACCTCATGACTGGATCGCTCACATGCAGTTGAACAGATCACTGGAGATCTGTCTCGCATCTTTTGGTGCCCGACTGGGCCCTTCATATTTCTTCCCATCCATGCAGCTGGTTTCTACGACATCCACCATTCAGAACCTGGCCACAAGGTGTACGACTTCGTCATTTCGTCCTACGTCCCTACTCTCACCACTCTTGCGCCTTTACCCGAACGTGATGACACAGCAAGTGACAGCCTCTGCCTTCTCGCTGTGCGTCAGCCGTCGTCGGATGGTCGACGCAAACTTCCAGGCGTAGTTGCCGAGTTGGATCACATCAAGAGGATAATCAAGCATTCTTCATCACAAACCACCCTCGTAGAGTCTTCTCTCGGAACGGTTGAAGAAGTGCTTTCCCTAATGAAGGAGGCGAGCTGGGTGCACTTTGCATGCCATGGCATCCAGGACGATGACAACCCCACTGAGAGTGGGCTATGTCTTGCCGATCAACGGAGGCTGAAACTCTCGGATATGATTTCATTGTCGCGCCCCCGTGGGGGACTTGCCTTTCTTTCTGCATGTCAGACGGCCAAGGGTGACAGGAATCTCTACGATGAGGCCATACATGTTGCAGCAGGTATGCTGTTCGTAGGGTATGGTGGGGTGGTTGGGACGATGTGGTCGATCAGCGACAAGTTTGCACCCGATGTTGCCAAGGATGTTTATGAACAGCTGTTTCAAAGCAGGCAAAAACCAGATTATCGAGAGGCTGCGCAGGCATTACATATTGCCATTGGACGACTTCGAGGGAATGAGAGCGTGTCGTTCCAGGATTGGATCCCGTTCATTCATATAGGTCTTTGAACTGTACAAGGATTTGTATGTCGTTGAATGTCTTGTCATCTATTTGCATGGTCTTACTCATTAGCCTAGAAGATGATGACTGGATCAAATGTCCTGCGGCCATCGCATCCCTCACCAGACCTTCCGAAACCCAGGCTGCATTTGTGATTCGTGTTCAAACAAGCATCACGGCACTGTAGACGAGCCCGCCAATGTCGCAGCCACTCGTGCTTGGAGACGGCATCACATAGTATGTACTGAAGATATTCGTCACTCTTTGCAGCGTCTCAATCATTCAATGCGAAACACGAATGCAAAATGTGCGTACTCGCTACACCTAAACTGACTTAACGGCTAGGGTAGACTCTGTTGGCAATCCAAACACCACATCAGTGGAAACGCTATCTTCTCGTACCTCCCTCACGTCCTGGGTCCTGAGAGCCATGTATGACTATCCTAGAGCATCAGCAAATGCCATCTGACTCATGACAGTCAACTTTGCCGACGTCGATTGCTCCTAAGCTAGTCCTTTCGACACCTGATAATTGATCATAGCAGGGATGATTACCTACTAATACCCACATCAGCATTTTAAGGTAGCCGACTCGGTCAACATTGCTGCAATACTCGTGCCATATGGAGATGCCCGTCTGCATGCAATGTGGTCAGCGATCGCAGTAGCCACTCCCGGAAAGGCAGCATACCCAGCGTTTTTCCACCATCCGGCCGCCTTCACTAGAGGCAGTTGGATGGAAATGTTTTTTTAATGCTGCCACAAAGACGTTCTGCGCCATAGATAGAGCGAAGCACGAAATGGAGACTCCGAGAGCGTATGTTGATCAGAGTGTTTGCTGAGATGGATGAGCACTGACGTGGTACGTCCTGCACCTAAAAATCAAAACTTGATTGACGGTACTCAAGAAGACGGACGGGGTGTGCCGACGTAAAGCAAAGAAATCCCTGATATAGGAGCATGTGATCATTTCCGTGGGAGCCTTGAACGCGATGTTGTATCGTCAATGATGCACATACATTCTCTCCGACTGCGCAGCCTGCGTAGAGGTTCATGATGGATATTCGACGTACTTCAGGCCGAGACTCGAGTGATTTGATGATACTAGTAGAGTGTACCCGAGTCACGCTGAGAGATCCATCGTACGTTGCCACCAAAGCCCAAAGGAGATACCTCGGTCTATCTGGATCTGCGGTGTCTATTTAATAGCGTGAGGTAGTAGTGACTTCCAAGGTGAAACTTTGATCACGGCTCAACGTCAACACTTACTAGGACATGTACATGAATAGTCACACTAGCAAATGTCGTCGGGAGCGATCAACGAACAATGAGACTGTCAGAATGCGCGGTTCGCACTGTAATTGTATTCATTTAGGCTGTGTTGATGGTGATCACGGTCTGTGGATGTTTTGAAAGATCCCGTGCTCGTTTTCGTCAGATCTGAATTTTGCTTCATGATTTAGTGCAGCTTGCCAAACCAGCCAAGAACGGTAATGACTCACGTTAATTGCTGGAGGCATCCAGACTATGGATGCTGGATTACGCAACCCATTGCTATAGACTAGGCTTCCTGACAGCGATGTTGAGCCTCAAAGTGCATTATGATAATCATGGATTTCGATTGTCATCCATTACCACTCCTCTGATGTAGTTTCTCGACCTGTGTCTAAACCATTTAGGAAAATCAACGATCGTTGTAGGACGCGTTTGATCGTTCTCATTCCAAACTCTGACACAATGAACGTCAGGTATGCTCTCTCTGGACCGACTCACTGACCTATATGTTTATGGACATTGTTGCACATCGCTTGCTACGTTCTTCCGTCCGCGCCATGTTTTTCACTGGAGTGGCAATGGCGAGGTGCGAGGCTACGACCAACACCGTGACCATCACGTGAGAGAACGAGGTGAAATGCATGTCCTTGTGAGAGATGTGTCTGTTGTATTCCGTGGTCGAAAGGAGGGATAGATGACTTAGATTTATATGTTCAGAACGTACAGTTTTACCGGTCCTGTGCCGCACAACCGGCACAACCAGCCAGTGTATGTGCAGAGGGGGATGATGGCCGCCGTAGGTACGTTTCCCAGAAGCCTATACGTTTTCTCCGAAGTCAGAGCTGATGTTGGTGGCCCATCTGCGTCAATGATCAGATCATGGCATGATAATAGGGATGGTCACTGATGATGAATAGGATCTGAGTCGTGTTTCACCCAGCTCTGGAGGTCATCGTCGATAGACAATGAGAATGCCCTAGTCTGTATAAAGGTAGCCAGATCGTAGTCACGGTTAAAAAGCCTAATGACTGGTTAGTCGGCGATGACACTCAAAGCGACGTACGACGACCAAGGCTTTGTCCTCGTCCCCTCCCTCATCCCACCCGACCTCTTCCCCGACCTCCTCGCCGCCTCCGAGCGCATCACCGCCACAACCCGCGCTGGTAGCTGGCCACACCGCCGCACCGTCGGCAAGCAATTTCCCCCGTTTGACGACACCAA
>JBBPTN010000656.1:0-11277 GCA_038094075.1 Xerocomus spinulosus
TATCTTCATGGATCCCCATTCCACATCCTTGTCTAGACAGACCACAAGAATCTCACCTATTTCTGTCAACCCCAGAAACTAAACAGATGACAGGCTCGATGGCTTCTCGATCTAGCAGACTTCGATCTGAAAATTGACCATGTCCCTGGTCACCTCCTGTCCACACCTGATGCTCTATCCCGCTGGCCTGATTATATCCCTGAGAACGATGATGACAACAATAATACCACTCTTCTCCCCAATGATGTCTTCGTAAACCTTATTGATAGTACACTCCATGACAAGATCTCCTCCTCCTCTCCCTCCGACCCACTTATTGCAGACTCCCTTTACACTATGGAGGGACTACCATCCCATTTCCAATCCTGACTCTCAGACTGGTCTTATGACAGGCAGGTCCTTACCTACAAGGGACGGATCTATGTATGTACCTGACAACCAGGATCTCCGACGATTGGTGGTACAATGCCACCATGACCATGACAGCACTGGCCACCCAGGAAACTTGAAAACACAACAACTGGTCACAGTGGAATTCTGGTGGCCAGAACTCTCTACTTTTGTCCAGAAGTACATTGAAGGCTGCACTATTTGCCAGCAGAATAAAGCCAACACCCACCCATCATGCCCTCCCCTCACCCCCATTCCATCATCCGCATCATGGCCATTCCAGCAAATCTCTTGCAATCTCATCACCGATCTTCCCCCATCCACTGACAGCTTTGATACCCTTTTGGTCATGGTAGACCATGGGCTTACGAAGAGGATAATTCTTTGCTCCACAAAGAAAACCATCACTGCCAAGGGAGTAGCAGCCCTCTTTTATCACAAAGTCTTCCGACAATTTAGACTCTACAACAAGATCATTTCTGATCGTGGCCCCTAATTTGCATCTTCCTTCACCAAAGAACTTGGAAAACTCCTGAACTACAACCTCTCCCTTTCCACAGCATACCACCCCCAGACCAATGGTGAAACGGAACACGTCAACCAAGAAGTTGAAACATACTTATGGATCTACTGTGGAAACAACCCTGAAACATGGATGGACCATATCACAATGGCTGAGTTTACACACAATCACTGCCCACACTCCATAACTAACCAACCCCCATTTTACCTCATGATAGGCTATGAACCCCATGCTTTTCCCACTATTGTCTGTTACGCTGAACACACACTTGTGTCGTTCAACAACCTCTCAACAGTCGGACACTCACGAAGAGGTCAACAGAATCTGTCGAGCTAGGAGATCAATCAAAGGTTAAGCGGCAGAGACACAGATTCTGAGATGAACTCAGAAGACAAGGGCAAAGACAAGGTAGAGACTCAGAGAGCACAGAGAGGACACAAGAGATGCGTAAGATTGCGCAGATCAAGTATGAGGAACTATAGTACATGACAGCGAGGTATTTATACTATGGAATGCGCAGCATGGAATAGTATAGAAGGTGGAGGAAATACATGACTAAGTACCTATAAAGAGAAAGTACTTGTGGAGTGGCTGTCCAGAGAAGAAAGAGATCATAGTACTTCGTAGACTGCGAAGTGTGGTCCAAGAAATAGTAATACATGGCGAAAGCAATAGGAATATCCCCATGCTCGAATGCAAGGAGTTTCTAGGGAGAAAAGAAGAATATCACGGTAAAGAAAGGAGATTGTAACATTGTCAAAGAAACGAATATCCCTGCAGCCAAAGAATGGATAAAGAAGATTGAAGAAGCGAGGAAAGAGGCCCTGGCAGCCCATGAGCTGGCCAGGCAGACGATAAAAGCACGAACCTCATGTTCGTTTACCCCATTCAAGAAAGGAGACAAGGTCTGGCTAGAAGCCAGGAATCTCCACCGCTCTATCGAAAACCCAAAGTTTGCGCCCAAATGGGAAGGACCCTTCTCCATCACCGACGTCCTATCTCCCATCACATATAAACTCCGACTCCCAAGAACCTGGCGCATCCACAACACATTCCATGCCTCCCTTCTATCCCCATACAAAGAGAACAACATTCACAGCCAAAACTTCCCGAAACCACCACCCGACCTAATTCAGGGTGAGGAACAGTTCAAAGTGGAAGCCATTTTATGACATCGAGGCATGCCCAGACAAAGGCAATTTCTAATCAAGTGGAAGGGATATCCCATGTCTGACAACTCCTGGGAACCTGAACGAAACCTTGGGAATGCCAAGGAACTTCTCCTGGCATATAAGGCCGCACGTCCCAAAACTTTTCCCCTAAAACACAATGTCTCCACTTGCTTCATCAACACCATCACTAAACTCTGCACCCATGCCTCGCCCAGTCCTCCCCCTCACTGCTCGCCGCGACGGAACAGAAGTAAACCCTGAGGATCTTATTCCTCTTATCACATTCCTCAACGACAAACCCTCTGCAACTCATCTGAACTTTCACATGGATGCCGGTTCTTCCATGGACTGCCTAGTTCATGCCTATCACCTTTGCGTTTCCCTTCAGACTAACTTTGATACTATTAATTGAATTGCATCTAATTCTTTTTCTTATGCTCCTTCCCCTTTCCATCCACCTTGATTGTGAAAAACAAAAACTCGCCATACTTACTGCCCTCGATCAACTTCAATTTCATGATATGATAGATTATGTTAAACTTTCACTCTCGTTGCACCCCCCTTCTCCATCCCAATCCCCCCCTCCTGATCTGACACCCTTGGTCGAAACCCAACCATCTTCCCCTATCACATCTACCTCCCCCCTCACAGCTGATGAAATATACGTCCTGGAAAGAACAGACTTCTATTGGACAACCACAGACAACCGTCTTCCAAGCTACCACCCCTGTTATCACGAAACTTGTTACTCCTGCCACCACGGACACATGCTCTACTGGTAGGGCGCACTGAGTGTGTCAACAAGGGAAAAAGCCAGGTGGTCTGGAGTTCAAACCAGGCAAGAGGAAGAACTCCAGATCTTTAAGAGTCCATGAGAAAACCATCTGACCCTTGGCATTGCACTGCACCTTGGGACAGGACACCCTTGGGGTGCTTGACGAGCACCTTGGTTAGTCTCTCCTGCTGGGGTTTTACTCCCTAGCAAGGTTCTGGCTGGCAACCAGTGTAAAAGGCAAGACCTAGTGGGCCCAAAAGCAGAGATGCTTCAGATAACAGGAAGCCTAGCTGCGAGGTGGGTGAGCTGTAGTCAGTGCGTGGGACCCTGTTGTAATCGCTAGGAGCCACACACTGGGCTTGAGAGAACAGATGCCCAGGTCGGTCATCGGTATGGGTATATATTGGGTGATTGGCACATGGGAATGCATGTGGGAACTGGGATGGAACAAGGGAAGGAAACCTTGCCCAGAGAACCCCAATGTTGAACCCCGGTGTTGAAATCCCAACTGCTTATGCGTTTGGCTTAAGGTGTAAACATGGCTTGGATTAGGGGCACTGGGAGGGATGTGTCGCCCAGCCGCTGATGGTCCTTGAAATGCTGGGACATTATCAGAAAGACTGCCAGTGGTATCGTTGTCCCCTCTGTGACTGAACTAAACCGGGACATACTAAGAGAAATTGTCCTGGCTGGCCAGTTTGCACTACTTGGAAGGGTACCCTGGTTACTCCTTGTCTCCCCGATCCCCCAATTCAGAAGGAGGAATCCTTCAATATTCCTATTCCCGTTCCACCTCCTCGACACCTTACTCTACCTTTCGCCACTCCTCTTCCAGCCCCAACTCCCTCATGACTATCTCTTCCCCCTCACATTCCATTGGATGACAAAGACGATGAACTTGAGAAAGAAGATATCATGGAGGTAAATTGACTTGATGTGGATGACGACGACTACCAGCAACTCGCTGATTTAATTGCCCAACGGACTTCCTCCGCTTCCCCATCCTCTATTCTAGCAAATGCTGGATGGGAACATGATTCCCCATTGCCTCCTCCAGATCTTCGGGATGCTGAGCTTGCTGATGTGCCATGGGGATCTATGTCTCACACCAACCCGGTCGTCCGCACCCCTCTTTGGGACTGACTCTGTGTTTTTCATGGAAGGTCGGGTAACTTCCACCATACGAAGGGGGTAATGTTACAATTTCTTGCTTGTTTCTTTACAGCTTTATTCTTTTTCCTTTACTGGACATATTCACCGTCCTAACATTGATAATCCTGCTTACATTTTAGTCCGTTCCAACACAGACACTTACATTCTTCTTCTTAGTCATAGTCCATTCCAACACGGACTCCTCTTTCCATAGCCTTCTTCCATTTTCTATCAGGTGAGCCATCGCCCAATCATATTATTCCTTTGTATTGTACAATAAGTTTCATTTCCCTTTATGTTCTGTTTTCTCATACCTCAATAATTCATATAAGTAGCGCAGTACGATACAGAAGAAGTCCCAAGCTTGATCTGCTTGGACTTCTGCCTTGTCACTACAATAGCGTGAATTCATCCCTTGTGAACCTTTGTGTTTGTCGCCTGGTTCTCATTCTAGCTTCACTCGAATCCAGGCCCTCCTTGTCACGTTGACTTGGAGTACTCTCTCTTGAACCTTTGGACTTGTCAGCTTGTTGCTGTCGTTATAGGCTCGTCATTCTCCATGACGATTAAGACCCGAACATCAGAACTCTTTATGCTTTGTTCCCCCAAGCTCTACATTAGTCCCTACCCAGGCCTAGCATAACACACAAAGTGTACACGATGGTGAAGAGGGTTGGGTACATTATCTACCGAAGGATCAGTAGATATATGAGGGGAGTAGGTGGAGGTACTTATGAGTTGAGAGAACTTGTTGGGTGTTGGTGATATCGAATCGACCCATCCATGCCTGCCTTTTATCTTATCCAGGAGATAAGGATCAAATCAGCTTCACACAGGACTAGGATCAGATCGGAAAAGGATCAAGCTGGGTTCACAGGACTAGGATCAAATAAGAGAAGGATCAATCCGGATCAGAATCTTTCGAACAACGGAGAGTAACGAATAGGACAGAATTCTGTACCCGAGAGCTGTGTTAGACTGCCACAACTTACACTTAGTATAAAAGGAAATCCAATTTCTGTATATGGTAATTTTGACACATTTGACGGTGACTTACTAGCCTAGCTATGGCACATTCTAAATATGGAAATATGTTCCTGTAGATTCAAGACCTGATTAGTTAGAGAACATACGAGAACATCATGATGTCACAATGACTCACTCTGACTCAAAATGACTCACTATGACATCATATTCAATCTCCACTTTAACTACTAGTATAAATAACGTCATGTACCTAAATATTAATTAAGTGCTTCTTGACTCCTAACTCCCACCATCTAATCTTTACCTCACCTCATCTTATCACTAAGACGATTACTCTCAACCAAGCTATTGCTAGTAAAGTGTAAGTATCAACACTATACACTATCCCTATCACTACTGTGCACCTCGGGCCGAAGTCTAGCAGTGTCCACTAGTTTCGTCAGCAAGTACCGCTTAGTGCAGAATTTTTCTTTTCCAAACTCCCCTTCTGCAACCTACCCCCTCCCTTTTATCAATTCACACATTGATTCTGACAATTTCCCTGCATCATGGGGAACTTTCTCCATTGTTTACCTACTAATCACCCACCTCTCTCCAGGCTCTGAAGTTGCCACCTGTGACATCACTGAAGTGTACCGAACCATACCCTTGCACCACCACCAATGGCCCACTGCCATCGTGTGCACGTCCCCAACACACAACTGCATAGACACATGCACAGCATTCGGAGCTACCCCATCCGCTGGTAGCTACGGCCACCTCACCGATGCAGCAACGCACCTATTTCACTTCCATGGAATTGGCCCACTTGACAAATGGGTCGACAACCACATATTCTTTCACATCCCACAAACCAAGTTAGAAACATACAACCAACTCTGAGCATCATGGGCCAACGACATATCAGCAACAAACAAGCAGAAAGAAGGAAGTTGGACCTGGTACCAAGGCCAATTACTTGCAAACAGGGTGCACGAAGAGTTCAGCGAACCATGCTCCTTCCCCATCAAAGACCTCTTGCAAACCTCTACATGCTCGGAACACAACCAGAAATTCTCATACGACATGTCTGACATCGATGCACTATCACACCAACTTGGCATCCCCTGGGAAACCTCCAAAGACCAACTGTTTCACACCACCATGAAATACATCAGCTTCATGTGGGACCTAGAGAAGCACATCATGTACCTAAGCTAAGAAATATGCATCTGCCATACATAACTGGAACACGAGGCAAACACACCGCCTTAACGATGTCCAGAAACTTTTACAGCAAATTACTACATACTGCATCCATCATCCCTATGGGGAGGGCATACCTAATGGGCCTAGAACACATGTTAGCAGTCTGCACCAAAAAACTATTCCTACCACACCATCCAGATAAAGGCATAGCATCGGAACTAGAGTGGTGGTTATCTGCCATAAAATCCAACCGTGTGCAACACCTGATCACCATTCCCCCCCCCCTCATGTCAACTTACAAGCCTTCTCAGATGCTAGCTCTCGCATTGGCATTGGCATCATCATCAGCACCCACTGGAGAGCTTGATGCCTCATCCCAGACTGGCAAACCAACAGAGGCCAGTGCGACATCACCTGTGCCGAAGCAATCAGATTCAAATTCCTCATCCGCACCATCGCCAGCACCCCCAATCCTCCACCAAACATTATTGTACACGGCGATAACACCAGCGTCATTGAAAGTTGGAAGATCGGACGTCATTGCAACTGCGAAATCAACATCATATTCCACCGCATCCACAACTACCTCACCAACCCACCCTTCCCTATCAACAGCATCATTAACTGCTACGTTATAAGTGGCTCAAACCCTGCAGACCTCCCCTCTTGAGGCGCTCTTGGTCCACCACACTTACTCCTCCCTCCTATCCCCATCCCTCCACTCCTCAATCACCTTGTTGTTGATTTTGATCCCCCACTTCACTACAGGGAAGCACTCACCCAAGAACACCACGGACCCCCCACCCCAAGCCCAAAAATCACCACCCAAACAGAAATTCCCCTTCCCAAAGAAGAACTTCCACAAAGCAACAACTACCACATCCGGCACACTGTCCACTCACTTTAATACCCCTCTCATGACACAACTCACGCCCTCACCAAGTTCTAAACCCCACCCATACAAACCAAACCTAACCCCAACCCCCTCCCCCCTTTGTCCCCACTGCCTCTTGCGACACTGCCTCATCATGTGGCTACCCACTGAATCTTCCCCACACACTGTCACAGCCAAAGCCCTTTTTAACGGTGAAATCAACAATGACAAAATAGACCACATTCTATCTGTCATTGGTGCATCTTGGGCAGAATCCACCAAAGAAATGTACAGAACTGGACTATTAGTTTTTCATGTATACTATGACGTTCACAACATCCTGGACAATCGATGAGCACCCATCTCCCCCACGCTATTAGCCGCCTTCCTCACAAGCTGTGCAGGAGCAAATTCGGGTTCCACCATATCAAACTACCTTGTAGCCATCCATGCCTGGCACATTATACATGGACTACAATGGTCCACAGATGGCCCCGAGTTCAAAGCCTTGCTTGAAGGAGCCAATTGCCTTACTCCCTCATCATCCAAGCAACCAAGACACCCACCATTCACCATCAATTTCCTAGAAAAAATTCGCCAATCCATGGACACAACAAATCACTGGGATGCCGCAATCTTTGCATGCATCACTTGTACCTTCTTCTGTATCATGAGACTGGGGGAATTCACCATACCTTCAATAACCAGGTTTGACTCTTCCAAATATATCACCAAAGCCAATTTCTCGCTCACCCATAACCACCAAAATCTACCAGTGATGAAATTCCACTTCCCAAGAACCAAAACCAAACCAAACGGCAAAGATGCACACTGCGCTCCACATGAAGCCACCCCCCTTACAGACCCTCGTGCTGCGATCGACAACCACTTCCGTGTCAATCAAATCGAACCCAATGACCACTTATTCGCATGGGTACATCCATCATGAGGCAAGCGCCCTCTTTTCAAAAAAGAAGTCATTGTGTGCATTGAAGAAATCAAACGCTCCTACTCAGAGATGTCAGAACTAAAAGGGCACAGTCTGTGCATAGGAGGAGCCCTCTACTACCTACTCCTTGGCAATTCATTCGGCACTGTACACCAAATAGGTCGTTGGGCCAGCAACTCTGCCTTCTCACTCTACATCAGACACCATGCCCTCATACTTGCCCCATACCTTCAACACAATGCAACCCTATCCGCGAATTTACGCAATTACACACTCCCTCCAACATCGTAACAATAGGTGAGCCACACTCCTAACACCCGAGTATCACTCATCTGATGCGTCACATGCTCCTAACAGACTAGGGACACAGCTCGCTCTCACCCGGGTGCGGTTTCGGGCCAGAGTAAGCCTGCGGCTTTTCACCCATCCCATTTTCTAGTATCTACTTCTTTGTATCTACCATACCATTACGCTCCCGACCTTTCTCCTTTGCCCAACAAAGTACAAAACGCATAGACATCAATTGTGTAGAGCATCTTAGGCAGGGCCACCATTGTATATAAGCTTCTGGCAAGTTTGAGAGGTATGCCATCAGCAGATTTTGCTATTCGGCGTAGGTGTAGGATGTATGTGGTGCCTTTCACAATGGTGTATGTGATGTGTTTGTGCCAGCACAGTTTTTCGTCAAGTATTACTCTGTGTGAGTCAGTTGGTTTGATAGTGATGTTGCGTATGATCAGGGGGGGGCGTTCTTTGGCATTGTTCATAGTGAAGTCAATAAGCACAAATTTTGAGGTTTTGAAGTGGGAGTTGTGGGTTTTGGACCAGTCGTAGCCGCCTTCAACTCTGTTAAGCATATTGGTTAGTGTTCAATGGGTTTCATGGAAGTCTTTGCCGATGGTGACAAATACAGTGTCATCTACAAAGGCTAGGGTCAGTTCATTCTTGCCCTTCGCCACTTCTATGAGGTCAGCGTTATAGATGATATAGAGAACCATGGAGAGGGGGTCTCCTTGCCCGATCCCATTGGTGATAGAGATCCAGTCTGATAGGTAGCCATCAAAGGAGAGTCTGATTTTTCAGCCGTGGAGCATTCGTTCTGTGAAGTCTATCAGCGAGGCAGGTATTCATCTCTTACGCATGTTGTGTAGAAGTCTGTCTGTCATGGTGTTTGGGAATGCACCTTCGATGTCCAGGAAGAGTGCTGATACTACCTTGTTGGCCCTCCAGGCATTCTTGATCATTGCTTCAAGTAGATATATCGAGTCTGTCGTGGATCGGCCTGGGCGACCTCCAAAGTGGGTGTTTGGGAGGAGTAGATTTTTCTCCAGAACATAGGAGATCTGATCTGCAACTATAGCCATCAGTAGTTTTCCGGTTGTGTTGAGGAGAGTGATTGGGTGGTAGGCTTTAGTGGTGGTGTAGTCTGGTCTGTTAGGCTTCTTGAGAATCACTGTGGTCGACTGCTTCCAGGGTTCATAATATGGTTTGAGGAGAAAAATGGCTCTGAAAAGTCTTGTGAGATGTGGGATAAGAATGGTGGCACTTCGCTTTAAGATGATGTTGTGTATCCTGTCTGGCCCTGGCACTTTCATGGGGTGCAAGTTTTGAATGGCCTTCTCAACTTGTTGTTCCATTATATCATGTACATCCAGGACAGGTTCTGGGTAGATGTAGTCAGCTGGTATGAAGGTGGAGGGTGGCAGGGCAGGAAATAGAGTAGTTGCCAGTGCTGTGCTCTTTTCGTCATTGGACGTGGCAGTAGTGAAGATGCCATTGTCGTGTTTTATGTGGATGGGAGGTATGCAAGTTAGGCCCCTGTCTGTCAATTCATTGTTGAGGTACTTATTCGCTATCCAGATGTCGTTGCCCTCAATGTTTTCTAGCCACTCTAGCCAGTGTTCCTTCTTTGCCGTCATGATGGCTTCCAAGTATTCGTTATGTTTGGTATGATATTGTTCATGAGTTCGGTGATCAGGGTAGGCACAGAGGTTGTAGGATTGGGAGGCAAGGCAGTTTGTTTCTTTTTGAAGGTTGGAGAGGTCTTTGTTCCACCATCATTTGGCATATGGTGAAGGTCTGGATAGAGGGACATGTTTTGATATAGCATGTTGAATGGCGTCCATGACTTCTTTGGCAACTCACTGGAATTCATGTTCAGTAACAATGGGTTCAGTGGTCTGGAACGATACCAGTTGTTGCATTAGCGTTGTTGAGAGGGTGTCTCGTCACAGGATATGAATGACGATGCAGAGAGCGATGAGTGATGAGCCCATTCACTGTACATGCTCATCTGCTAGGGAAGGTCACTGAGTCACTAGACATGTAAGTATACTCACCAAGGGTAGTAATGCTGGAGTGGCTTAGGGATGATGGTGGAAAGGAGGAAAGAACTCTCTTGTGCTTGTATTCTGAGGTACAATACAAGAGGTGTTTATATACTATAGCCGGCTACCAAATACGGAGTATTTAGGGCCGGCGTGAGAGCGCCGCGCCTACAGCATGAGTAATGCTTAAGGGCAAGCGTGTGATGCACAACACACTATCTCCACTAGGGTGGAATAGGTTCTCGCAGTATGTGCACAAGTGTCTCAGGTGTGAGAACACTTTCCCAAAGGAGTTTCCAGAACACAGTTACCACTTAGAGCGTGTATCCTTCAACAAGTGTTTCATTGAATTCTTTCCATTCAACATCATGGAAGTTTCTTGTTGGTCGGTCCTCTTTTCATGGTGTGAGTAGGGCAAGTTCCATAATGATGGGGACGTGGTCTGTACAGGGGCCTCAGGATGCAGGGTCAGTGTAGCAGGAGACAATGGACTCAGCGGTGTTGTTACAATTTCTCACTTCTTTCTTTACCGCTTTATTCTTTTTCCTTTATTGGACATATTCACCTTCCTGATACTGATAATTCTGCTTATGCTTCAATCCATTCCAACACAGATACTTACATTTTCCTTCTTAGTCAAGGTCCGTTCCAACCCAGACTCTTATTTCTACGACATTCTTTCACCTTCCATTGGATGTGTCACCATCCAATCATATTATTCCTTCATATCATACAATAACTTCATTTCCTTTTGCACTTCATTTTCTCATACCTCGTTAATCCGTATAAGTAGCGCCATATGATACAGAAGAAGTCCCAAGCTTGATCTGCTTGGACTTCTGCCTTGTCACTACGATAGCGTGAATCCATCTCTTGTGAACCTTCGCGTTTGTCACCTGGTTCTTATTCTAGCTTCACTCAAACTCAGGCTCTCCTCATC
>JBBPTN010000657.1:0-11275 GCA_038094075.1 Xerocomus spinulosus
GAGTGCCTCGACATGCCAACCCATGATCTCTGTCGGGGTATGCGTCTCTTTCCGGGGGCCATTCTCTTGTCGCGCTCGGGTAGTCCCATCTCCTTTGCCTTGATGTAGACTCATCTTGGTCCACGTCCTCCACATTGTCCACCCGCATGTGTACCGTGCTGCAATGCAACTCGCTCTACTGTAATGTTTGAGTTAGTGTAGCAAGGGTGTCAGTGTGCGTCAACACCTGCTTGTCACTCTGCGCCATACATCGCTTCCTGCGCACTCGTCGTGTCTAGTATCCGTGGTGCTACTCATATCACTCGTCAATAGTTGACCTTACCGGTAGAGCATAGCCGTGGGAAGCGGCTGCCATTTTGCTCACCTCCACCAGGTCGCGCGGACACCACACAACACGTACGGCGTGATTCGGAACACATGGGATCTTCGACGACCAATAAGGTATTCCTCGTGTCTAACTTACCAAAGCTGTGGGTTTAACATTGTGTACGCTTTCCGTGGGGATCATTAATCCAATCGCACAGCAACTTCCTGAACCCACAACATGCCGTCCCAAGAGCCATACCATGGCTTCTGTCGCAAGCTAGTCCTCGCTTTCGACGTCGGTACTACATATAGCGGAGTCTCATATTGCATACTCGATCCTGGCGAGGTCCCAAAGGTTCTCGGAGTCTCGGGGTAGATAAGCCTATGCGGAGGAGTGGCCATATTTTGACATGATTCGTTTAGGTACCCTGCCCAAGGACACGTTGGGGGCGACAACAAGATACCCTCCATTCTCTATTATGATCGTCAAGGTGCCGTGAGAGCTGTTGGTGCCGAGGCGCTGCAACAGCATATTGTTGACCAAGCTGAAGAGGAGAACTGGGTTAAGCTTGAGTGGTGAGTTTCGCAATGAGTCTGTTTTCTGTAGCCACACCGTTTGTCACGACACTGTCAGGTGGAAGCTACATCTACGACCAAAGCACCTAACGCTGTCAGATATTCGAAACAAGGATATTCCCGCTCTTCCCCATGGTAAGAGTGCCGTTCAGGTCCTCGCTGATTTTATGCGGTATCTCTTCACTTGTGCTCGCAACTACATCATTGAATCTCACGCGAGTGGTGCCTCCATGTGGAAGTCTATGGAAAATAGGATTGAGTTCATTCTTACGCATCCAAACGGATGGGAAGGTCTGCAACAGCAGCAGATTCGCCAAGCTGCCGAGTTTGCAGGATTGATTCCTGGTGGCGACGAGTATGCGGATCGCATCCATCTGCTGACAGAGGGGGAGGCAAGCCTTCATTTCTGCACGACCCGTGTACTTGCGTCGGACTCGCTCTCCAATCTTGCCATTGTTCACTCTGATGACTCTGAAGAGGAGGAGGCTGCGGAGGAATCAGACTATCAGGGAATCATTGTCATTGATGCTGGAGGCGGTACTGTCGATTTGAGTGCCTACTCCGTAAAGCTATCCACACCAAGGGAATTCAAGGAGATCGCACCTGCGGAATGTAACGTGTCCTGGGATTGTTGTATAGTTTTCTGAAGCAAACTTCCTGATAGGTCGCTTTCAAGGTTCCGTTTTTGTTACGCAAAGAGCTGGTACATTTCTCAAGGGTGCGTTCTTTATCATGTGCTAGTTTCCGATGCTTGACCACATTTCACTACAGCCAAACTCGCTAATTCACGATATGGCTCACTGGAATTCATCGAACAAATGAAAGACGTTTTTGACAAGACTACGAAACTGAGGTTCCGTGAGTCTGACGATCCGCAGTATATCAAATTTGGTACTGTTCGTGACAAAGAGCCGGAGTTTGACATTCGCTCTGGCCAGCTTAAGCTGTCGGGGTAAGGACCATCATATACCTATCACTGATCTTGAACGCTCATGCTACCCCGGAACAGAGAAGATGTTGCACAATTTTTCGAACCTTCTGTGGAGGCAATTGCTGATGCATTTGAGGCGCAGCGACGAGCAGCAGCAGGGTTGCAAATCCAAGTCAAGGTCAGAGTGACTCCGCCACTATAATGTATGCACGTTTTGATAATACTTTAGCATGCTTTTTTGGTCGGCGGGTATGCCGCCAGCGATTACTTGTACCGTCGTCTGCAACAACATCCCGTGTTTTCAAACATACACTTGTGCAGACCACCTAGTCACGCGTACGTCTTTACTGGTGTGACCAACCTATCCTCATTCCTTTTCAGCAACAAGGCCGTCGCAGATGGTGCAGTACTGTCCTACATCAACCCGCTCGTCACTTCACGGACCTCGAGGTTCACATATGGTGTGAAATGTAGAAGGCATTACATTCCGTTTCTTCGCGATCACCAGGATAGACAGCATACGCAAGTTATCCTGCCATCTGGGACTGTAATGTTGCCCAACGCATTCCAGTCGATACTGAAAAAGGTTTGGGATGATCTCCCGTTTGTAATCATCCTCCGTTAAATTTGCTTCAGGGAGTCCAAGTTTCGGAGCAGCAAGAATTCAGACGATCGTTCTCCAAAGAGCGGGTCTCGCAATCTGGATTAACCAAGGCAGAGGCAAACATTGTCGCGTATAGAGGGAATCTCCTTGATCCTCGTTGGGTAGATGAGGAACCGGGTAAGTCTTGTGAAAGACGCTTGGTAGGCCGTACTGCTGACCATAACTTTGCATACAAGCACGATTCACCAAAATGTGTACCGTGACAGCAGACACCTCCGAGCTTGTTCGGACATTGCGGCCAAAAAAGGCCGCCGACGGTGGTGTCTATTACGAACTCGATTATCAGATAGTTCTGCTATTCGGCCTGACGGAGTTGAAAGCACAGATTTGCTGGGTGCACAAGGTTCGTCTTGTGATCGCCTCACTCTGGCTGGACCGCTCACGCAATATCTAGGGTGTGGAGAAGAGGTAAGAACTAGACACTGACCTTTGTCTTTGTGTTATTCTGAAGTGAACACGCCGACAGAGGTCCGGCTTCAATTGTGTACACTGATTAGTCCTCAACAGACCAGTAGAAGGACGTGCATTTGTACCTCGAAGAATCCAATGAACTTATTTATACTTCTTGCTTCGACAATAGCATGTGGGTATTGGAATGGTAACACATTTGTGTTGTCGCACTATCATCAAGTAAGATAAGACTGATTGGCGAAGATTGAAATAGGAGGTCCTTGCTTACCTAAGTTGGAGCTCGAGGGGGCAACAATATTGCACCGTTCAATCCTTATTGATATCCGACGTCTACATTCATTCCTCTCCCGCCAGTCATGGTAGAACCTATCGCAATTATATCTGTTCATTCCCAACTCCCAAAGGATGTTATACCAAACACAGAGCTCGACCTTAATCCTGCCAATTGGGAGTGGCAAGAATGCCTTTCCTTTCCTATCGACAAATTCAACAGCCTGCGATTGTCATCGAGTCCGTACAAATGGATTCGTTTTGTTACAGGGATCATCATCGGAGCTCGTGGTCACCTCTGTGTAGAACGTGATTCCCTTAATCCCATCCCCATTGATTATGATTCAGCGCATCTCTCCACCGTCGATTCCATCAATTTATATTACCATACCACTCACGAAGAGAAGCGCCGCATGTTCCCAATTGATCCCCATCTTTCCAATACAAGAACAATGACTTCAAGTCGTCTGAGTACTCGTTGTGGTGATTTCCGTGATGATGTGGAGGGCCGGGATGGAAGTTGCGTGGTCACAGGGTGTGATGCTATTGCTTGTGATGCCGCGCACCTCCTTCCTCATAGCAAGGGTGATATGGTATGACACTTGTCTATGATATTATCTTCACTCACTTTTCATTGGTTACAGTATGTTGAGACATTCTCCATTCACCGACGTCGAGACTCTAGTGGGAATGATGATGTTATAGATGACATTGACAATGTTCGCAATGGTCTATTCGTCAACAAAACCATTCATAGTGTTTTGGGTAAACACATTGCATTTTTGAGGGTGCGTGTTCAATCTAACGCTGTAAGGCATGGTCAGATTGAAGCTGATGACTTAGCCTGACCAGACACCAAACTTTGCTATGGACACCACTGATGTTGATCCAAACGCAGATAGAGCACAAGAAAGGTTGACAAACCACCTTTTTTTATCGTCTTTAGATGGTTCTGCTGGACACTCTGGCTCAGCAGTCCGCATTCCATCCAATATGTCTGTGTGGCCTCCCCCCTCCCTCTTGGATGCCATTTATGCTAGTGCAGTATTACACCATTTCAGACCTACAATGGATTCCATGAAGACATGGGCAGCTGTGTTCTATCCTGGTGGGCCAATGAATGCACCACATGCAGACGACAAACTTCAACGTAACCAGGCTGATGCAGATAAAGAGAATATCAAGGTGCAGAAAGTAGCTCGGCAGCAACACTATGAGAGGTGTAATGGGAGGCATGAGATTGACTCCTTCGATCTACTTGCGCTGCTTCCCTTCAAGGCAATGGGACCAGAAAAAATGAGGAAATACATGGAAGCATCTCAAAAGGTGGCAGCGGAACAGAAGCGCAATGGACGAACAGATGAGGATATTTATTCATGGAGGGAGTTTGTTGATGCCTCTAACCACCAATGATTGGGAGCCAGCGGGGACTTTATTATTTTGAGAGATGTGTATAGATATCCGTATTACTTTTTCTTTGTTTTGTTCTGAAAGACGACTACAATCAATTTGTCTGTCACATGTCATGCGGCTAACTTAGGGCTTGGCCAAGTTACCCAACACCCAACAAATAACCACTGCGGAAGTTTGAGGTAACAACCCATTCATTGGAAGATTCCGAGGCTTGAACGATGTTAATCATGCGCAGTGAGTACATCTGACAGAATTATACGGGACTGGCACTTTGTGACAATATAAAGTAGTGAAGACGGTTGCGTATCGTACTAGATAGCACTAGCGAAAGCCTAGGAAACCAGCCTGACAGAGGTAGCGAACACATGAGAAGAGAACCGCGACTAGATCGCATGAATGATGAATCGCATGTTACAATGGGACTGAGATCAAGAAAAAAACTATACCGACGAGGAAATTGAAAAAGATAGACTGGAGAAGCCCACAAACCCACCTAATCTTGCAACGAAGAGCCAGTGAGAGACTCTGCAAGTCGCCGTGCAATAGCAGTATGCAACATACAGTGATCGCGTAACACCCGTTCCAACTGACGCCGCTTATTCTTTATTTTCTTGGGACGGGAGATAACGTTGAGGGAGAGTCGTTGCAAGAAACCTTGATACCAGACAGAAGCGGGAGGCATGATGTAGCGCCCTCTGTGATCAAAATCCAGCAAGAGATACTCCAGCGCAGATCGACTCTCCATTGCCTTTGGATGTCCTGGTAATCCAGTGATGCACGCGTGCCCACTGAATTTAAGACCACAGCTTTTGAGGTAGTGCACATTGCGATCCCACCAATCATCCATCCTCTCTTCGGTCTCCAGACGCGTTGTGACAACCGCGATCGGAACCTGCCTCTCGCACAGTACCTCGTAGAATAACCTGTAGTTGGAGAGCATAGTTTGGGTAATCCGCGAACCAGGTATGCAGAACAAAAGGAGGTCTAGTCCGCCTTTGGCAGCGATCTGTTGGATGAGCGCGTACGTCTTCTCGATGGCGCCAAGATAACCGGCGACGCTGAACACAGGCTCTCCCAACCCAACGGTGTCCCAGATGTTGAACGTTCTCTTTGCCACTGGGAATGTGTACAGTTTCGACTCCAAAGTACATCCCCAGCCATCGGAGGACGTCTTTGCAACCTTCTCACCAGCGATAAGGTTGATGACCGAGCTTTTACCAACGCCTGCCTCTCCGAAAACAATGACATTCATCGAAGCGTGCATCTAGTAGAGCCGTGAGCTCGATAACCTACAGTCACCCAGGAAAAGAAGAACAACCTCAGCGCTGCGAAGGATGTGGCAGCTTCCAGCTAATGTCGTGATGACGAGTTCACGGTCTGTAATTGTTGGATGAGAGTGTCGAAGAAGATAGTTGCTAAGGACGTACTGGTTGGGATAGAATGATTCGTAACCTGGGGTGCGAGCACTGAAGAACGACCCTTATGCGCCAGGTATTTATCAAATGCTGATTACACGACGTCACGTCGTGATTTGAGCATCATAAAGGGCGATACAATGCTGTGTGTCAGTCAGACATAGGGCTCAGAATCAAAAGTCATTAATATCATTACCGATGGTATCTACCACAACCTAGGGACCGGGAAACGTTGTTTGTGATCGAGCGCTATTAGCAGCGAAGCTCTCAGGGTGGCCTCGGGGGCTATGTGAGTGGTTCCACCCAGCACGAAGGAGTCTTGTTTGATTATAGCAGTTGGCCTCAGCTAAGTAAATGTTGACTCTACAAAGAATCAACACCGGAAACGTACCCTTTCCCATACACCTTCATGAGCCAGACCACACACTGTGGCAGGTGACGCTTGCTTATCAGTGAAGCGCGCGTCTGTTTTTATGAAACAGGCGTTGGACTCGAGGCAAGCATTGATATAACAAAGCTTCAGATAATTATGAGAGGTGCACATTGATCGCAGCACGACACATTGAATACGTTCTGCCACACACGTCACAATGCGAACTTTCACCAAGGAGCACCAGCAAGGAAGGCTCACCCTAACCCACATTGTACTCCGCGTTCATATCGCAGGAACCTTCCTATGATGTCGCCACCCCAAGGTGAAATGTTTGATGACGAAGCCTAATGTCGCAGAACACGTAGGTGTGTAAGTCAGGACAATGAGCAACGAGTGGGACAGATTCTGCCGCCTTGACAGGAAGTCCTAGATTAGACAATAATCAACGATAGGCTTAGCAGAGCGACTCACGGTATACGTAAGTTCCAGGAGGGTATATAGGTGACTATACCATTGTAGTGTGTACAGGTAAAACACCAATATTATGATGAGCCAATGCGACTGTTGCCGCCCTACCTTTCATAGAGATAGCCCTGCAGTGTAACACAACCACGTTGTCCGTAACCTCCTTGCGCCAAGTAGTAGGGCCCATCCTTCGTAAGAGTAAGGCCAAATAGTGTGTTCCTGCACAAAGTCTACCATGCTGCTGTCCATCCGGTTGATAATTGAACACGCCAAGCGCATATATCTTGTTTGACCGGGCAAATCGCATGCTTGTGCTTGTTGGGATGGGCTCCAAAGAGAACCTACAGGGAAAAGCGCGTTTGCCGGGAGCAAGAGCGTAGATGTAAGACGATTGTCGGTGATGCGTAAGTGACTAGACGTTACCGGGCTCCTTATCCATCTAAATAGGGTCGGGAACTTCACCTCTATAAGCAAAGATGGACACCTCCACTTCGGCCAAGTCAACCCACGAACATTGCTTCCTGGAGAATGACTGGCTAAACTCTTGCTGCTCTAATACTCCGAACTTTTGTCAGTATCGATTAGAAAGCGTTGGGTATCCCCACAGTGCCCGATGCATCGGTGAATCGTGTCTTTTCTCTCACCTGGTGATCAGCAAGAGAAGGATTGTACAGTACATAACACTGTATATCGTACGTGAACCTTGAACTTCGCCAGGTGACGAGTGGGTCTATGTAAGACAGCACAGCACCATCCGCGACGGCCTTGTTCCTGATGGGGTGATGAACACGACCCAATCATAGTAGCACGAAACGTACGCGTGACTGAAGGGTCGGCACAGATGTACATCAGAGAATTTCGGATGCTGCTGGAGGCGGCGATACAAGAAATCACTGGCAGCATAGCCGCCAATTAGGAACACATCACCACGAAACCACGCATGTATCGCGATTCTGAATCCACTCTCACCTTGACTCAGATTTGCAACCTCGTCGCCGCCTGTCGTTGCTTTTCAAACGCATCAGCAATTGCCTCTACGGACGGTTCGAAGAATGTTGCGACATCTGCTCTGTAGAAGCCCTAGGGTCGGCATTTCGCACTCGTCTGGAAAGCTACTTACCCAGCCAACTTGAGTTGACCAGACCGAATATCGTATTGAGGATCCTTGTCACGAACAGTACCGAATTTGATGTACTGCGGATCATTAGCGTCCCGGAACCTCAGTTTCGTGGTCTTGTCGAAAATATCCTTCATTTGTTCCACGACATCAGGCGTTCCGTATCGCGAATTCGCGAGCTTGGCTGTGGTAAAATGTGAACAACTAGTCAGAGTCGGCGAATGAACAGCACTAACCCTTGAGGAATGTATGCGCTCTTTGCGTGACAAAAACAGAGCCTTGAAGTCTACCCGTCGGACAACGTGTCAGAAAGAGTTGACAACCATCCCGGAACACATTACATTCTGCAGGTGCGATTTCCTTGAATTCTCTCGGAGGGGATAGCTTTACGGAGTAAGCACTCAAGTCAATGGTGCCACCTCCAGCATCGATAACGATGATTCCCTGATGCTCCGAGTCTTCCCCAACCTCGTCTTCAAAGTCGTCGGACTGAATAATAGGAACATCGGAGAGAGTGTCCGAGGCCAGCACGTGGGTGACGCAAAAGGACCAAGCGATGCCTAATGTGCGGTGTACCCCGTGCTTTACCCTCCTTGCACGGTTCCGGAGGAAGCGCTCTAGGCCTCTTTTTTGTTCATTTGTTTTATTGCCTGTTGCCAATCCACACTTGCAGGTGCAGTAAAGTGTCCGCTTGTATCCCAGTGAAGAAGGCGCTGAGCTTGTGCGATTCAGTTTTATAGGAAGCATACACCCCATATCCAACAATTGGCTAGCTCACATCACAACATTATCATCGTATCACAGATTGGATGGAACCTCTGAGAACAAATGGTGAAAATAGTTCTCATGACGAAGGCCTCGTAGGTAACAAACATGGGGGCGCTGGCGCGGTATGGAGTACAGGGTGGCATATGACAGATCAGTTACAGCAGAGCTTAAAATGTACAGAATCTCAGATGGATGTCATACCGAAGAGAGACGACTCCTTAGAATAAAGGGTTCCACGAAGTAGATTGAGCGTTAGTGAGGATCAGAGCGAGTTCCCGCGCGACTTCCGTGTGCACGCAGTGATTGCGCAATAGTTGCTCCAATTGCTTCCGTTTGGTCCTCTTCATGTTAGGGAGAGACAAGGCAGGAAGCCGCCTGAGGAAACTAACATACCAATCGGAAGCAGGTGGCATGGCGTAGCGTCCCTGTTCGTTGAAGCCTAGCAAGAGTAGCGCTAAAGCAGCCTGGCCCTCCGCAACTTTAGGGTGCGCTGGGAGTCCGGTGACGCATGCATGCCCACTGAATTTAAGCATGCACTGGTCAAGGTAGGCCGAGTTGCGAATCCACCAGTCTTCCATTCTCGCTTCGTTCTCTAGACGCGTCACGACAAGTGCAATTGGAATCCGCTCTTCGCATAACACCTCGTAGAATAATTTGTAGTTGGAAAGCATAGTTTGGGTGATCCGTGTGCCACTTCCAGGTATGCAGAACAAAAGGAGGTCCAGTCCTCCCTCGGACATGATCTGCTGGATGAGCGCATACGTCTTTTCGACGACACTGAGGTAACTCTCAGCACTGAAAGTAGGCTCTCCCAATCCGACAGTGTCCCAGATGTTGAAGGTTTCTGTCTCCACCTTGAACGTGTACTGTTTGGACTCCAAAGTGCATCCCCAGCTGTCAGGTGATGTCTCAGCAACCTTTTCGCCAGCGATCAGGTTGATAACTGAGCTCTTTCCAACGCCTGCCTCTCCAAAAACAATGATATTGAAAGACGGACGTGCCCTAACATGGTTATGGGATCAGTAACCTACAGCGACGCAAAGACGTGAGAATTACTTATGCGCTGTGAGATTTGACATTGCTCTGGCTAGTGTCACGAGGACAAATACGATGTGAGATGTTGAGCTAAGGAGTACAGAAGTCACCGAGGGTGTATGGGCTGCGAAATCC
Organism: Xerocomus spinulosus; assembly: GCA_038094075.1. Lineage (NCBI taxonomy): Eukaryota > Fungi > Basidiomycota > Agaricomycetes > Boletales > Boletaceae > Xerocomus > Xerocomus spinulosus. The sequence continues at coordinate 9,880 of JBBPTN010000657.1, forward strand.
AGAGTCTTGGGATGAGGCAGTGTGTTGAACTAGGTCACCTTTATGTGGCGCCGTATCATTCCACACGTGATCGCGGCGTGTCTTCTCACACGAGTTTAAATATAACCTTGCCTTGATGAGATTGAAGTTTTTGTACGTTGATGCAATGCAACGGTGTGACACAGATACTACCAGCGAGACGGCACTGAAGCACTGAGTCCTGCGGTTATCAATCTAGGGATAAGTTGAATGAGGCAGTACTTGTTTCTGGACCAGTAGTCAAATCAAACGTCGCTGCCCCGCGCATGCCATCTACTTCACCTGCAGCCCTCTCACAAGGATTCGGCATGTGGTCTTAAAATAGTCCAGGATCATGGGGGCGGTGATGTGGTTCAATGGTAAAATGCACCTTTTGATTGTTGGGCAAATGAGTTTTTGTTATCACGCCTGCGTTTACAGCAACGACATGGGAAACACAAGGCAATTAAGGGTTGTGGGGGCCTCTGACCGATCCTTACATGTTCGTCCAATGTACGAGGTGTTGGCCACATGGCTAATTATCTGTCTACCGGGGTAGCGAAAAGTATGATGGGTTTTAATTATGATAGAAATGTAAAGTTCTTAAGCCACAATATTGGCGATAATGGACGCCTTGCCCAGGCTGCATTTGGTCACCAGACTATTGTCACCGTCGTTACGAATGTAATTACATGTTCGCATCGCTCTCCAGCCCATTGTCTGCAAAACAGAAAAGTAACATTATCGCTCGACCACTCTCAGCTGCCGGCTCGGTGGTATTCCAGCACTCTCATCAGTGCAAAGAAGTTGGTAAAGTACTTCAATGTCCTAACCAAATTTGGGCAGACAAAAGGTCATTTCGAAATGCATCGGCCCCTGCCCACTCACGCTGCCGATGCCATTGTGATTGTGATTGTGCATTCCCACCGCCAACATCGTCGTCGTGGACTTTCATCACGTCATGCCCTCATCATCAACGTAGCCTTGTAGGAGGCATGTGGGGAATCTAGGGATGTCATCCGCGCTGTTGTTGTTGCTGTTTGTCCAACAACGATGAGGGCGAGGGCGATGTGATTGCACTCCCTCAAGCTCAAGGACAACGACCGATGACATGAGCGAAACGCGGGCAAAGCGAATATGCCCCAATCACGATGAAGTGCATGTCCTCAACTTCGGTCACAGGTAAATCGCTCGTATGTGTAAAGTGCAAGTATGTACAACAATGAAAACAATTTGAATCAGATAGTAGATAAGTACTTGGACTGAACGAAGAACATCAGGAAATCGTTCAATGACTATCCATGACTATCCATGACTATCCATACTTTTTTAAGTCCAGATAGTACAATAAGTCCAGATAGTCACTTGACTTATTTAAGTAGAACCCCCGTCTATTGCA
>JBBPTN010000658.1:0-11272 GCA_038094075.1 Xerocomus spinulosus
GTCGACCGACATGTGAATCATGCACCCTTTCACAGGCTCTTATTCGGGATGGCTACAGATGCGCAGTGACTGGAACATATGATCGTGCGGCATACGACGCTGGCCTGGCGGATCCGAAATCAGTCCCCACACTGTACACAAGATTGGCCTACATATTACCAGAGTCGACCTATTTCGATGTGTCCAAAGCAGCCACAGGTTCTTCAGATAAAGTATTCTCCTGTCATTTCTAGCGCCGTCGGTATGCTGATTCGCCTAGAATGAGTACGCCAATATAGTACTAGCAGTCATGGAGCGTTTCGGATACGAGGTCGAAAGAGTGAATGGCCCAAAAATGCATTCTCTCTACAATGTCATTACAATGGAGTACAATATGTACGACGCATTCGACCGCTTGGAACTGTGGTTTGAAAGCACGGTGAGTGTTGTTGTCAGAACATATGCAGGCCCTGATACCGCCTCACCACGTAGGGGGTCCCGAACCAGTACCTTGTGAAAACTGACTCTCCTATACCAAATCTACCCCACCAAGTGGAATTCCAGTCACCGGATCCTGAGAAACTTCCCTACCCCTCTGCACAGCTCCTGGCCTTGCACGCGGCTTGTGCCAAGGTTGCCCATCTTTCAGGTGCTGGCCAATGCATCGACAAGTTTGATCGTGATGCAGATGATTTAGACACAATGGCACCTGATGGCAGTTCGGGTGGTGTCTTGGACCACCTTCTCTCAGCCCCCGGGATGTCGCAGCTCGTCGATACCACAGCGTGAACCGAGTCTAGGATGTTATGGTAGGTGTAATTACAACGTCTACCTGTATGTTCAAGACACGTTCGCCAACGTTGATATTGTGCACAATGCTGACGCATACATTCAGCATGTCTACGAACAAATCAGCAAACGGAAATAAAAACCAGAGCTATTACATCGACAATAACACTAACGATCCACAACAAATACATGCCCTCACACAAACATCTGCAACGGATGACGATCGTACACATTTTGACCCTCGCTGAGCTCTCCGAGATCAGGGTAGAACGGCACCATTGCGTCCGCCGCGCCGAGATACAACGAGTTGTACACACGCCAGTAGACCTAGCGAGTGTCCGATGGTGAGCACGTGCACGCGGTGCAAAGGAGTAAATGGGACACACCTCACGGACTTTACGCGCGGGGTGGAACAAGCCTTGGAGTGTATAACTGAGGAGAACCCCGGGGCCCAACGTGACGCGCATCGCTTCAACCGCCTCCATGACCGCTCCGATGACGTGAGGCGACGTTTCAAAACAGTTTGGCCATACGAGATTCATCAGATGGAGCATCGAGTCTTCACAGCCGAGGCCTGCCACGCCAAGAGCCAGATGCTTCACTATGACGCTCGCCGTCTGGCGATGGACGAGATCACGATCGGTAAGGGCATCTTCAAGCATCGTGACCACCGAATCGACGTAGTAAGCAGATTGAGGCCCAACGTATTCGAAAACAAAAGTCAGTGCCTTGAGACAGCCCGTCCGTACATTGAGTTCTGCAGTCCGGTATTCGTTGAGGATTGCAGGGATACACGTGAAAGCTAAAGAGCAACGTTAGCCTAGAGAAAGCAGAGGGATTGGGTCACTCACGTCCGCAAGTCTCAGCCACGATCGCGATCGCGACGGTACTACAGACACGGCTCTGACGCTCTTGTACCCGAAGGTTGGTAAGGAGAACCGACAACACGTCTTGAGGACCCAAACTCTTCGCGATATAACCAAATGAGTTGACGGCGGCTCGCCGAATACCTTTTTTGTGTGCCTTCAGAAGGTCCAAGAGTTCAAAGCAAATACGCATCCACTCCCGCGCTGGGACGAATTCAGCTCCGCGGTCAGCTAATGATATACATCAGTATCAAAGACACCGAACAGAGTGATGAGACTAACCAATACGACCAATCAAGTTGATAGATGCTTCTTGCACCTTTTCGTGCCGGTTACGGAGAATCGGTGTCATTCGCGGTACTGCAATACACAATGAGTCACGGAACGCAGAGCACATACGAGCACTTACAGAGGTCCTTGACTGGGGGATTCATCTGAGTCATACCAACAACATTAGCGATTGCACCCTCGGCCGCAATGATACTACCGAGCGTGTCGGGGTATTCTTCACCAAGCTGCTCAAACAGGACGAGACCAAGCTTGCTCAGAAGCTGATCCTCCCCACATTGCTTGATGACGACGGCGAGTCGCGTGGTCAAGTCGGCCGCTTGTTGACGCACTTTGGCGCTCTTGTTGTTGAGACGCCAGAGAATGGTTGAGACGATCTGCGTGAGATACGGTTTGACGCGGATGCCGAGGGCATTGACGACCGTACCGAAACCATCCAGCATGACCTGGTCCTCGGTTGTCTGCTCCTGGAACGAATAAATTATGCCGTCAACAAGACGGACCTCGAGTCGTTCGTCGATGTCTGAGGCACCGAGAGTGGCGACAACCTTGGTGATTGTCTCCATAACCATCTTCCGATACGGCTCAGCTTCGTCCTTCAGCTCGTTGACTATCCTCCCGACGATCTCCGAGACGCCTGCTTTTTGCGCAAGTTCTACAGTCGTCTCCACAACCTGCCGATAATTGCGTCTATCCAGTGCCATGCGCCGAACCCAAAACGACTTGAAGAAGTCAGGAAGAATATCTTGCTTGATGTACTGCGCAGTGACTCCTTCGGTAGCGGCGCATTGCTTGACCACCTTGAGCACAATCTTCTTCATCTCCTCATCGGATGTCTGGAATTCACGGATGAGAATAACCGTGACTTCTTTTGTATAATAAGAGGCGTATTCAGGGTCCATAAGGGGAATGATGAAGCCGATCGCCTTCAGGAAGGCAGCGAGACCCTTGCCACGGTGTAGACGGATACCTAGCCAAAGGGGTTTGAGTACCTCGTCAAATGACTCGATACCGTAGGGTGCCGCGGCTTCAGCCAAGGCAGCGAGACCAAGTGCAGTCATGGTCCGCACTTTTTGCTGCTCGTCCGTGAGCCCGTGGGCGATACAGCCGACAAGGTTTCGCAGATGAGGTAGTACGGCACAGCCCATCATGATGGCAATCTGTTGTACGATCCGAATGCCGGTGTGACGCGCCTGCCAGGATTTTTTACTGCGACAGACTGCTTTGAGGAACGGGAGTAGCGAGGGAATACCAAGGGCAGATGCGACGACGGAAAACGCACGAGCGGTTGTGTTACGAACATATTCGTCCGCGTGATCAATGTCAGGCCGCATAGTGGAGATCATGTGAGCCAGTCCGGCCGCTTTGGAGAGGTTGGAGATAATTTCACGGCCTTCGACACGAGCGTAGTAGTCCTCATCAATAAGCAGCGGCTCGATGACGACAAGAATCTTGTGCACGTAAGGACGGACGAGGTCGTCCAACTTGTACAAGACTCGGTCGATGACCTTGACCAAAAGATGCCGCTCTTGGTCTTCCAGCGTGCGCTCCATGAGGAGCGGAAGAATTTTATCAAAGAGTGGGCCAGCACCAAACTCGCGAGCTTTATCCGTAATTTGACGAAGGGCAGTCTTTCGGACAGGTGGCGTGCCGTTCTTGATTTTCAGTAGAAGTCGCATGATCTTGCGTTCCTTCATTTCATCCACCGAAAGCTCAGTTTCGTCCTCCTCCTTCAGGATCTTCGCAAAGTACTGGGCGTCTTCAGGCTTGAAGAAGGCGAGATTGCCAACTCCAGGAATCTCAGTGGGCAGGTCTGGCGCAAGACCGGCCACTGCTGCTATTGCGGCGGCATCAGACGCCTCTTGCATATGGAAACCCCCGGATTCAGTAATAGGCGTTGCCATCAATTTACGAGGTGTAACCATTGGCGCATACCCTGGCGGAGGAGTAACAACGACGTACCCTGTCGCCGGCAAAATGGCGTCCAGCTCTTCGTCGGTAAGATAACGGTTGTGCTTGTCCTCGTGCATGATACCCGGTGCGTTCATGATAATCTGGGTCATGGGTGCGTCAGGGATAACGGCTGCTTGATCCCAGCGTGAGCGTTTGGGAGTTTCAGCGACAGAAGTAATATTCTCTGTAGGTGGTGCATCCCAACGAGACCGCCGTTTCTTGGGCACAGACGTCTCTTCCCTTGACGGTTCTGACCTATTAGGATTCACATTCTCGTCCGTGGGCTCTGTCATGTCCCATCTCCGCTTCCGTTTTGCTCCCACCGCTTCTCGGTCCCGTTCCCTAGCCTGGGCAAGTTCCTTCGCAGCGGCTAGCTCCATAGCGACATCTTCAAGCTCAGAAGCAGGGGGTGTCTTGTCCAAGTCCATCTTCATCTTATCCTCCTCCCTTTCTCGTCTCTCCTTCTCCTCAATCGCCCTCCGCACACGTACTTCCTCCTGCTCCAAACGAGCCAGCCTCATCGCATCCTTGTACCCTCCCTCGACTTCTGTCCCTTCTTCGACATGCTTGAAGGCATCGGCGCTCTCTTGTGCGACACGGTTAAAACGACGGTTATGGTAGTCCGATTGCCTCGACGCAATTTGGCGTTTCGACGCAGTCTCGGCAAAAGGGTCAAAGTTTTCTTCCTCTGCTAGGTCGGCAAATTCTTGGAGAACCTCCTTTGGCGCGGTGAAGGAGTCAACGAGTCTTGGCGAGTCGGGCATGACGAACGGTGATGGTGACGGTTGCAGAAAGAGTTGTTAGACACGGCGTGCTAGAATTCTGAATAATACGTGACCAAACATGTACAAATTGCCCGCGAGTCATGAATGCGGCATACAGTTCCATGCCTCGTGCAGAAGAGGGAGAGCGGCGGCAGTCAGGAGAGTCGGGGTAAGCTCAGTCGGAGCTGTCCATCTCGAGGGTGCTTTGCGTCGAGCGCGTCTCTTTACCCGCACACGAACACACGTCGGCTCCGGGATCTTTCCTTCTCCATGCTCCACGGTCGTAAAATCGATATTGTACTCTTTGAATAATGCTGGGATAAAGCTAGGATATATGTACTTGTCCCACAAGCCACCCGGTTTCTCGCAGTCGAAGATTATTATTCGGGATCGTAGGTATATTGAGTTTCACCCTCTTGGTGCCAGGACAGCTTTTCCTTGCAAATTTACTTCATGATTGCTATCACAGACGGTAAAGCAAGATCACCATCGGCCTGGACGGTCTCTGCCCACGGGCCACAAGTCGATGCTCTGACACGACGCGTTGTTGAGAAGCCTTGACGACGAGTTCAGTACGAGGACGTTCAAGCTCAAAGTATACGAGTGGGTGCAGTCCGTATTCCGTGCGCATTTTTATGCGTTTCCTTGTGTTGTCATACCCATTTTCACAATGCCCGGTACATCCCCTTTACACGAACACATGCATAGGATCCGGGGACCCAATGTTTGCGAGTAACACCTTCAGCACGGACTTGTGGGATGCATTCCACCGACCAGCGCTTCTTCACACTCGTGATAGGCCACTCATTCCTCCGAATACATTTGCTCCATATCAAGGTATTGAAACTTGCAGCAAGCTCATCTATTTATGCACTATCTTCTTGCAAGCTGTCAACAATTTTGCAGTCGCTCCGTGGTTGTTTACATGTATGGTGTGAGTCTGTCATGATTTACTTCAAGTCCTGATCCAACTCCTGACGACTCTGATCGACGATCAATAAACCCCAATGATAGCAAGGATCTCATATACAATGCTTTGCAGAACATAATCTAAGCCTGGTTATGATCACACTCGATACATGAACTCACTTTGCTCCTAACCCCCAGCATATTCAGGCCGGTCATTGAGGGCGGGCACTCGCTTGACAACGTCCACGTCTGAATCAAATCGCCTCACAAGGTCTCCGTCCCCTGTAGGCAGCGCAGCTACGATGGCTGCAGCCCCAAGAAGTGTGAGGGCGAGTTTGTGAAACAGCATAGGACAAAAGGACAAAGAATAGCGTGGAATGCAAGACGGCGATGGTGTTTTGCGGCAAGCTGGGAGGGCAGGGTTTGGGTGCTGCTGAGAGCTTATATACATACGTTATCCCCTGTCACCTCATGACATGCGATGCTGTTGGTGATCACGAGGGTTTCCACTAATGGGTCAACTTGCGGCCTCCTTTCTCCGCCAGAACATGGAGTGCAGGTGGGATGAACACGGGTATCGACAGGAACACGGAACCGACCTACTTGCGCATCGTCAGTTGAAATTTTGACTACTTACAGACTTTCAAACGATAGAATCGTCAGGGATTCGGCTCACCCTCTGGATCTTTGAGAGAGGTGCCGCCGACATCAATTACGGTTTGATGAACAGGCACTGCGAAGTACTGAGCCCAGCGAAACGTGAGTGCCTAGCCACAGACGACATCCCAAAGCATTCATGCGCACTAACCAACTCGCGCCTTCCTTTTCTATTACTCAAAGGTGGGACTGATCAGCAAACGGTTTATTCGTAGTGCATACCTTTACACCCGGTGGGGCGTCGGTGCGCGCAATTGGACCCAGTAGAAAAAGTGCTAATCCGATGATCTATCTGGTGTCTGAGATAAGGCCACCAAGACCGTGAAGGGGCCGATGGGTAGTTCTGGGGAACAAAGAATGGCCGTGGGAATTGATGACATAGGCCAGCCACACATATATCATATTTCACAGGCTCAGGTATGCCACTGATTTCTGGGAATGTCCGCATCGTGTCGTCAACCACCCTGGAGATGTGAACAGGCCATGATGAAACTGGGTGTTATTCCATTACCACGTGAGTACACTGTTTCACGATGCCCGATGAATCTCCTTTACATGATGACATGTGGCATAAGAACCAAAGGACCCCGGTGCATCGGACGCGAGGTAGCAGCACCTTCAAGTTCAACACATTTGTAGGATGCATTCCACTGACTGGCAGCACTTCTTGATGGACAAGCCTGTTGATTGTGAACAAGGTGTCCTTGGCCGAGATATTGGACCCGATTCCTCACAGCCAAAGAGAACCTACCTCAGGGTATTGAAACTCATAGGCATCCTGAGCCTTGTCCTCTTGGTTCATCACTCTTGCCTTGACCGCACTCAAGAACAGCATAGCGAACTTGCCATTGCTGTAGACAAACTCTGTCCTCAGGCCGAGGCACTCACCGCTCTGAGACACCAGTCTCTGTTGAGCAGCCTTGATGAAGAGTTTCGTTCAAGTGCGTTTAGGCTCAAGGCGTATGAGTCATTAGGTGGTGCCATCCGTATTCCGTGAGCATTATCTCGTGCAAACTCTTGCTGTGATGTTTATTGTGAACGTGTTTGTCCAGCACGGAATGTTACGATGACCTTGGGCTCCCGTCAGAGGATCCACGATGGGAAGTTATGGCCAGGTTCCACGAATACCTAGAGTCTCGCTTCCCCAAGGTGTGAGTGAAACCCAATGATTTTTCCACCAAGCCTGACAATATTCTCCGTGCAGTCACGAGAATCTCGAGCGCACCAAAGTGAACACCTACGCCCTGGTGTACAAATGGAAAGGCACCGAAAACGTCAAACCCTTGATGCTCACTGCCCACATGGACGTGGTCCCAGTTAACTCGGATACTTATGATGACTGGATTCACCCCCCATACTCTGGATATTACGATGGAGAATGGATTTGGGGCAGAGGAAGCTGTGATGATAAATCCCCTCTCATCGCAATTTTGTAAGTATGGATCTTGTGCTATCGATGGTGTTGGTCTGACGACTCCTTTGTATGAGAACTATGATTGAAACGCTTCTGGAACGTGGATATATGCCTTCTCGCACTGTTCTCTTGGCCTTTGGCATTGACGAGGAACGTGGCGGCCCTACGGTGTGTTTGGCTCTCTTCGGTTGTGTCCGCACTAAAATCACTTATAGGGAGGTCGTGCGATTGCACAGTATCTTCTTGAAACCCACGGTCCAAACTCGGTAGCCATGATCGTTGATGAGGGAGGTACGTGTGAAATTTGTGATGATAATAACTCCTCTTTTGCACTCACGTCCCAACGCCAGACACTGTGTCAGTGCTGAATGGGGTGGTTTTTGCCAGGCCTGCAGTCGCTGAGAAAGGATATATGGACGTTCGTATGGATGTATTGACGCCTGGTGGACACTCTAGCATGCCTCCAAAGCATACTGTGAGAAAATCTACTTCTGCTAGCCATTCGTCGATGCCACTGAATCCTAGGGGATTGGTATTTTGGCTGACCTCATCGCTGAGCTGGAGGCGCATCCTCACCAGCCCGAGCTAATTCGGGGGAGTACATACTTCCAAAGTTTAGAGTGCCGTGCAAGATACGATACAGGTTTCCCAGAGTCATTGACTAACCTATTGCTTGAATCACAGACCAGCGATCAAAAGTTGCGGGAGCTTGGAAATCTCCTCGTAAACTTTGATCCACTCTATTTTGCCATGTCTGGAACAACGCAAGCGATTGGTACGCTTCAGTCGAGACATTCTTCCTCTCTTCCACTGACTCCCATGGCAGATCTTGTTGGTGGGGGTGTGAAAGTGAATGCGCTTCCCGAGGTTGCATGGGCCATCACAAACCACCGCATTGCTGATCATAGTTCGCCTGCTGAGCTGATGGGTCGCTTTACTGATATCACGCTCCCTATTGCCACGAAGCACAACTTGACCCTAGAAGCGTTTGGAAAGACTGTGGGACCACACGGTCCCTCGCGGGGAAGGATACGTCTCTACGATGCCTATGACAATGCTCTTGCGCCAGCACCAGTGACACCAACGACAGGGAGCGGTCCTTACCAACTTTTATCAGGGACTATTCGTTCGGCCTTTGAGACCCATATGCGAACGGATCGCCTTCCCAAGTCTGCTATCGTCTCACCTTGGCTTGCTATCGGTGCGTTTGTTCCAGACACGCGCTACTCAACGATCGATGCTCAAACCGTGCTGCAGGGAACACAGGTAAGTGATGGGCACCATGCTAAAGACAGCTGTTGAGGTATCCCGCCAACGATACAGACACCAGACACTACTGGAACCTCACGCGCCACATCTTTCGATACATGCATCGGACGGACGACGACTCGTTCAATGGCGTGCACACCATCAATGAAGGTCAGCGTGTGTCTGATTGTGATTTGGGTGGATGACTGATCTTGCTGCGTGGATGCAGCTTACCGAGCAGAGGGCTTTTTGGAGCAAATCCGCTTCTTCACGCGGCTCATTCTGAATGCGGATCAGAGCGACCTGCTGGAATAAGTACCACTTGATTGGAGTCGACGACCGTTATTCTTGGATTGTCTACGAGCTCAACGTCACGCATGGAACATGTGTTGCGTACAGCTGTACATTCCGTCATAACAAGTTGTTATAATTACAGCTCTGGTGCTTCTGGATGTCGCACATTCCAAGTAGCCGCCACTGGTGATGAAGGCAAACGATCGCCAGTTTCAAGCGACGATCTTCCTACAGCTGTAATCTTGAAAGGGACAGATGCAATCAACAAACTACAAAAACGGGCATGACGTGTATTTCTTTTCAATGTCTGCAAACTCGTCCAACCATGCATCAAGCTGGCCGATAAACTCTCTATGGGTGACCTTGGTATAGCTCAAGCCCAGTCCGAGAGCAGCAGAACGCCGACTGTCGATGAACATGTGCCAACATTCAGCCAAGAGTAGCAAGACGGCATACTGCGGCTCACGGTCTGGCCAGTTTTGGGCTACGCATTCTCGGACTTTGGTGCTCCGAACGAGCTTGCGGGCGCCGTCGTCCGTGTTGAGTGCGTCGCTCTTGAACGTGGCCATCTTTTTCACGTCTCCCTCTGCCCAGTAGGCGTACAAAGGTGGCCAGCGCCTCATGTGAGGAAGACGGCCAGATCCGAGGGAATGGACAAACCCCCGCCTGTCGGCGTCCTCTAGCTCCTGCTTCGATCGCGGTCCTGCATAACTGAAAAAGAAGAGAAGTAAGACATAGAGGAAGGACTCGATGTCATCGTAATACGTGTGTACACCCCCACGGAGAACGTTGAAAGACATGTACGGCGTCGTACCCTTGACACCATGTTTGCGTGAGCGTGATACTGCAGTTTGGAAGAAAACGTACTGTGCGGAGGGCTTTCAAGGGTTTGGACTCATCCATGGGGATCGGGGAGGATGCCTTCACAAAGTGATGGAAATCCTCTCGTATACTACGGCTTTCAACCGGCATGGGCTGTTCGTCTGGACTCTGCAACGTGGCCATGTCGAAATCGATCAAATATCCCCGTTCCTCTCCTGGGTGCCGCGCAAGGACGATGTTGTTCTCGCTGATATCACGGTGTAAAATACCCATACTCATGAGATACTCGTGTCCTTGGGGCCCGTGAGCGAAACACTCTGAAGAGCAGACGGAAAAGACGCACCAACCAATGCACCCCGCAGACCTCGCACAAAGTCGTGCACCCCCCAAAAATATTTCACTGGACGTTTCAGTTCAGAGGTGCTAATTACCAAAACGCGATTTTCGACAGGAAATCCAGCCAGTTGATCGTGGCGAAGGCCTCTAATCGCCTCTAGCGTAGTGCATACTCGTGCTTTCCTCGAGGCTTTAAACGTTCTCAAAGGCCGTTCGGTATATTGAAAAAGAGTAGTAACTAGAGTGCACATACTTGAGAGGGACGACAACGTTGGGGTGTGATGGACTGTCCTTCAACCTTGCCAACACTTCGTTTTGCTCTTCCTCACGCTCTAGATCTTGCCAGGACATCTTCAGCGCGAGAAACCGAGAAGGGTCATCGATGTCGACCACGCAGAAAACGGTTGTACCCCGCCCACGAATGGAACTCGATGTAAAAAGTACCCCAATGCAGACGTGGCCGTACACTGCAATGGGTACAAATGCAATGCGATCTACATGCACAATCCTCTGTCGCTTTGATGGATTCGAGTGCTCTTCGTTACAGACGGAGTCCACCTCTGCGTGGCTTCTTTTGGAATTCGAAGAGTGAGCAACACTGGACCTGAGATGAGAAGTATTGGAGCTACTGTATTGCGAACAAGAAAGTGATGGGTGATCAGAAGAAGGGGTCTCGATGTGTATACACATTGTGAGAGTTGTTTCGTATACCTAGTTCAGTTATGACGTTGTACCGTTTTTCCTGGACAATTATTGATGTTTTCGCTGCTACTCTGGTAGCCAACTCGTCCATGTAATTGCCACATTTGGTGGTGATTGGATCATTGCAGATCACAAACAAAGAGCTGGAGACGGCCCAGGAAGTTCGGCGCACAAGTAGTAGCGCACGCGCAATCGATTGATCGAGATCCTATATACTGCTATTCATTGCTTGGAAGAAGTTCAATCGTGTG
>JBBPTN010000659.1:0-11266 GCA_038094075.1 Xerocomus spinulosus
ACAACCCCGAGACGCCAATCCAGAGAATGTCGCCTACTCTCCATGTCGCCTTCTCTTCCTGTCCTTGGCAACATCGCGAACTTCAACCTTCCTCCTCTCCGCATTTCTGGCGGCTTCCTTTTCCTTCATAATGTGAACGAATGCGCACCTCAGTTCCATACTTGCAGGGTACTCGTGCCAATAGATGTCCGGCACCACACTGCGGAGCCTGAAGATGTATTTCTTGACATACCTTTCCTTCAATGGGGTCGTTTTCCACTTGCATCTTCTGCATTGCATCGTGATCTTGCCGTTCCTGTCCCACATCGTGAAATCGTAAGTGGTAGGCCAACACCCCTCCGTCGCACATTTGCTGAACTCTACGCCCCACGCTTGTAGTGGGGGCGAGTGCAGGCCTATGTGCCTGGCCTTTACCTGCCCACCTCTTTCCTTGTATATGACGATGACACTGTTCATATGCAGAAGGTTCAGGTTGCATCCGACCATGCAAGCGATCGAGTCCCATATACCTCCTGTCTTATCGATGCCTATCGCTTCTATGATCTGACAGATGACGTTCTTCACCTGAGTCAATATAGTTGATGACCCGCCAAAGCCAAAAACGAAGTCAAACAAGTTCCTTACTAGTGCATTAATTTCGTTTCCTGAGAGAAAAAGGGCCAACCTACTCCGCGACCAACATCCTCAGGTCTTTGAAACAGTCACAACATCTCATTGAAGGTCCACAGATTGCGAGCATGAACGCCCTCCAGCCCCCTTGAACCAAAGGCGAGTCGCTGTACCATTCGGGCTCCTGGACTGGCTTGAACTGCATTGCAAAGTCGGATGCATCCTTCATCTTCTGGATGAACTTTTCTCCACAAAACCACTCAATGATTTCACTAGCAAAAGAGATTGCTGGCACCGTGTTTCCACCGCCATATTGCAACACTCTGAACAACGAATCTGAATGGGTGTCCATCACAATGAATGTGTTCATGGGAAATTTGCTGCGGATGGACAGGTCGATGAAGCTGCAGGCAGCTTCCATTTGCTTCTCTGTTTTCAACTGACCGTTCGGCTTCAATGGTAGATCGATCATCTTTAGCTACCATGTCGTTTTTCAAGCACATCAGGAAGCGAGTATGCAGAAGTGGAAAAAGATGGCCGCTCTCACGTTTGCAGGGGATGCCATGTAAGTGTGTTCGAACTCTAGCCTTACGGCTTCAGATAGGAAGCTCTTGAAACTCGTGTCGAGAAACATGTTAACGAGTATGAGGGGCCAGGTCAACTTTGCACGCTTCCTTCTGCTGTAACCTGCAAAGCCAAACTACATTGAAAAAAAAACGAAGAGACGTCATGTGTACGCCCATGAGCTCTTTGAAAGGCACCACTCACCGGGGGACCCCCTAACCGCGGGTTTTCCTGGGCCCTCCAGTCCCTCACGTCGCAGAGAATACATCAAAATGGGGCCTGTGATCTTACAGTGCCAAAGTATAGGCAACCCCGCCTGTTGGCTTTAGTTTGCTTGCACATGTAGGCACCATAATCACAACAGACGTTCAGTTTTGCTGTAATATCCCCGCAAAACAAGCAATATTCTTTTTTGATGAGGAGGAGGTCAGAATCAGACGTTGTTTTGTGTGCCCCTATGTATTCAACTCAATCTACTGTCATGGCCTCAGAAAATGCAAGCATCGCTCACCATCGACATCCATTGTGATGTCTTCTCCTGCAGTATTTCGGTTGCAAACCCATACCACAGCTGCTCCAGATTCATTTCATTTGATTCAGAAGAAAACGCCAGTACTCTCTGTGGGTTGGCGGTAGACTTCCATAAGAAGACCTTAGAGGTGAAATACTTGTCGACAGTGTCTTAAACTTTTGAAACAAAACACCATGTGGAAACGAATAGCCATTGAATATAAACTTTCTTGTCGCCACATGTGGACATGACTGATTAGGAAGCCCACCAATCTATTTATTCTTATATGGACATATGGACCTTTAGGAACAATGGAAGCAGTCATTGTCGACCACAAATGAATCTTGATCACCATATTTATTTGTATTTGTTTGGTTTTGATTGTTCGTTTCAGTTTTTAACTTCAATCTTTTCTTTTGTCTCTCTTTGGTCATGTTTCCCTTCCTAGGAGGGGTAGTCCAAGCCATTGGACGAATGCCACCCGCATCAGAACGCGCTGCCGGCTTGTGTGCTGGTCAAACGCACTTGTGCTAGTGGGTGTTGCGTGACACTGAAGCCACCCACATGGTGTAATGCCGGTGGGCAGTCCCTCGCCGGGATGCGGCTTTCTTGCTCAGCCAAGGTCAGTGGTTCTACTTTCTTCTTTTCTTTTCCTTTCTTTTCTCTTGTTTCGTCTTCGGCATGTGCCCCTTCCCAGAAGGGGTCGTCCAAGTCATTGGACGCATGCCACCCGTGTCAGAATGCATTGTCAGCTTGTGTGCTGGTCGAACGCACTCGCGCTAGCAGGTGTCGTGTGACGCTGAATGCCATCCACATGGTGCAACGCTGGTGGGCAGTCCCTCACCAAGAGGGACGCTGCTTTTCAATCTTTCTACTGTTACATATAAATCCACTTCTGGATTTCGCATCCTGCAAATATATTGGAAGGGCCACACACTTGGCCTGCCTTTTCTTTGCAGGATGATTTGGCCTAGTCTGACTGACAAGTCAAACTTCTGGGCCACCAGAAACTGGCCCTTGAATTCATTTTGATACCAGAGAAGGTCACAAATGTAATCTGTAAAATGCCTGCACTGCAATTCTTAAAATTTTGTACAAACTAGCATTCTAGGGGTGCACGCCATGTGGACATTTTCATGATGAAGGCTTAAAATGTGATATGTTGGGTGTAGTGCCCTACCCTGCCCAAAGACCCTAGGGACAAACAAATGTGCATTGCTCTTTTGATCGTCTAGATGCCCAGGGTGGCTTTTTCCTACACGGACATCAAACCAATGCAACTTACCTACGAAGAGTTTCATCCACCCTGTTGAATTGAGCCTTCGAAAGTCTATATATAACATACTGAACCACCACTATCTACGACGTGGAAAGGAAAAATGTATTCACAACCTCGCTGCCATTTCACTGCATGAGGTGGCACATACGCTTGCGACCGACACAACTTCCCCTGGGCATTGCTTTGCTGCTTCGTCAGCCCCCAGTACTGCCCTCAAGTTCTTCTTTCTGCTTAGAGCTAAACCACCGAAATCCCTGTGGTTCACACTGTTCTGGAAACAGGTGTTTATGCAAAATGTGAAAATATTGACAACTGTAGAATGAAACAATGTCTGTAAAAAGTTCCATTGGAGCGAAGCAAAACGTAGACTATGGGCAGCGCTGTTTCAAAATCCTTGTAAACATGGACATCAGGTACGAGGTCGGTGGGTATGAATGAAAAAACACTCCGGGCATTTCTTTTGACAACTCATGTATTGTGTCCTTCAACTCACATCGGTCCACCTTGACTGACTTCCACCTGCACAGCATACAAATGCTCTGCACAGCCCCTTTGTCTGCACGAAAAACCACATCGTTGTCCTCAGCTTTGCAGCCATCTCCACATGCATTGAATCGAACGCCCCAGGCATTGAAGGGCAGTGCGTGATAGGCAACACACCTGCAGTTGACAGGGGCTTCTAACAGTGACCCACGCTCTCTGAAGATGATGATGACCAACGAAGAACGCAACACCTCTGGGCAGCGCTTGATCGCTTCAATGAACACTGACCAGACCACGCTGGGATCATTGGCCTTGCTACTCACGGCGTTGTCGACAGCAATTGCACGTGCCATGCCTGCAATCAATGTGCAAGCATTCGCGGGTGGAACCTCGTCCTCAAGACACTCGATGATGAAATCAAGTCGGCCACTGCGCTGAGCTGTTAACCAGAACATGCTTATCGATCGCTCTTGCAACATACCTTTTCACCAGCTCGATCACTTCCTCCCTGCATTCGTGAATGCATATTGCATGACCTCCACTGAGAACGAAGGCTCCATGCCAACCACTGCACACCAATGCCCCCATCTGAAAAAAGCCTTTGCGTTCGGCTGGGATATGACAGGCGGCGTCACTGGCATTCTGCATCGCTAAAAGGAAATCGCCACTGAGGAATGCACCAAAGAGATCCGGGAGAGTACTAAATCGCTTGTTCTCAGACACGCCGTAAGAAAATGCCCCTGTGGAGGGGTCCGATCGAGTGTTGAGAAGCAGGAACACATTGGCTGGAGTGAGCCATTGAATCGACTCTCTCAGGAAAAGAACTGATGGCTGGAGAAGATGCGAAGCATCTGTGTGGCCGCCTACATGCAGCCCAAGATGGATGGGCATGAGCTAACGGTTTGTGAGATGCATTTCGAACAGAAGGGTGGTCTCTGAGCTACTTACATGCTGTGGCTGACCCTCAAACTTGTTCTTGAGGTCATCCATCACCGACCTCTCAATGTAACCACCCATGTTTTCCTGAAGCATGAGAGTGACCAATACGAGAGGCCATGTAATTTTCGAATGTGTGGGAGCCCGAAATGTTCTCCACCACTTTTCCTAAAAAAAGAAAACGGTGTCCTTCAAAAATGTTCCTTTGA
This sequence comes from Xerocomus spinulosus, assembly GCA_038094075.1. Taxonomy (NCBI): domain Eukaryota; kingdom Fungi; phylum Basidiomycota; class Agaricomycetes; order Boletales; family Boletaceae; genus Xerocomus; species Xerocomus spinulosus. The sequence goes on from JBBPTN010000659.1 coordinate 4,592, forward strand.
ACAGGCCAGGCACCTGCCTTCTTTTGCCCTTCAAGCAAACCACAATATGCACAAATGATGTCTTTCACCACTCTTGCCGTGAAAGAAATGCACCCATGCGACGTCGTATTCAGCTGCTGACACATGCACGCACTGCATCGAATACAGACGCGCAACACGGCAGCGCGACAGTAGCAAAAGTTGCAGTATTCGCCATCCGGAGTCATGGGGGCTATTCTTAATGGTGGATCACCTACAAGAGTGTAGACGTTCAAGTTTCATCACCTACTACGATGATTGAACGACTTACCTTTGTCGATGTCCATCCGTACCACTGAGGGGGAATCATGGATCAGGTTGTGGATGTTCTTCGATGGTTCTGCCTTGCCCCAACCGCATCTGGCAGCAGCAGCAAGGGCCCTACTCTGAGCATTTTTACCTCGTGGTGGCATCGTTGATAGAGTTTGAAGAAGGAGTGGAAGAAGAAGAAGAAGAAGGCTAGTGTAATGCCCTTAAATACTGCCATCACAGGGCGCTTTCTCACATTAATCAACCACGATACACTCAATGCCAGTGGTGATGTGAGGGTTAACCACCACAAGTGGACCACTACGGACCATCCATATTATTGTGAGGCTGCCATCCTACATATGCCACCACTCTCCACTCCACTCCACACTCCACTCCACACAGTGTGGCTCATTCGCCTTGAGGTGGACCCGCCAAAAATGCCGTCACAGCAGAGATCAACGATAAACGTCAAACATGATCATTGGCGATCCGCGTGCTATAAGTTGTGCTTACTACATACAGAATGCCAGACAACGCCGTTGCATTCTATGGTATTTGGGATGCTCATGGACACCGTGTGGTCCAAAGGCAGCAAGCTGGTTTTAAAAACACCAGTACAAGTTGAAGCAACCTGTGGCAGAAAATGTCCATTATCCAAGCGTACGAATAACCGGAAGGAGAATGCTGATTTCTTTGCAGTTAGACGGATCTCAAGTTTCAACGTTGCTCTTAAGCTCTCTTTTTCTCTCTGTTATATCTTGTTCTCTCAAGAGTCAGAAGTTAGAGCGAGAACACTTGTCTGCTTCGCACGACTATGAATACGATTTGGACCGTATAAATTATATCTGGAACCTAAACCCGAAAACCTCAACGTTGTCATTATAGACTGCAATGGACAATTTGAAGAAGGTGTGGGAGGCTGTAAATCAAACAGAGGCCAGCCAGAAAACACACTATGATTTGCACTCCTCGCATGAGATGAAGGTGGTCCATGCATCGCTGAAATTGGAAAACCACTCTGCATTTCAAGTTGAGCGTTTCCATTCTCTGCACCCATAAGCCACACTTCTACCACACTTGCACAGCCTTCGATCAACCGAGAGACTTACACCGCCACACCATCGAGTATAATACTCAGCTCCGCCAACACGCAAAAACCCCACTTCTCGGCTCTCAACACTTCCATATCATTCACTCATGCCACCCTATGTACCACGCAGCTCGCCCATCACCTCCTTCATCATCCCTTCAGCTGGTCATCAGATAATAGGCTCTATGTACAGAAGCTGGTCCCCTGTCTAGTATGGCATGCCCCAGGTCAGAGAATATGCTCATCCTTGTGGAAAAGCATACAAGAGGTGCCGAGTCCTGGTGTTTCATCATGAGGGGGATCATCTTACCTTGAAAGGTTACGCCCCTCTTCCTCGCCAGTATCAACAAGCTTGGATGCAGCTCTGCTACTCTGTCGTCTATTGGCTGACAATCTGGAGGTCATGGCATCGCTTATTGAACACGTCAAACAACCCATTTCCCAAACTTTCCACAGCTGTGAAGACGGAGTCAGTTAGAAAATGCGCTGCAAGATTCTTGCAAACACTCATCATTCGCCAGCTTATTCTTGAAGAACTGTTCTCGCATGATTTTTCACCCAATGAAGATGACAAATTGTCCATATTCGATGAGTATCTGATTCATGACCGATACGACTGGCTCTGGTGCACCAGAAAAGACATCAGCCATGCTGACTTGGCCATCTTCTCCCTGGACCCCATGCATCCAAGGAACACATTCTTGTTTAGTAGGTACCGCTTTGCTACTCTATCAAAAGCATCTAATTTTATTTCAACGTTAAATCTAGACCTCCGAAATAGCAGCATCAATATTCCATCCCAAATGATCCCCCCGAAAATCACAAGCGAAAAGCACACTTGGTGGTGCGGCAAAATTAACCATTTCAGCTACGACAAGATGTTCAAAGACCAAATCGATAACTTGATTGCGTTCTGCAACTCCTCAGCATTGAGGAAGCAATGGGAGGAGCCGAAGCTACTGGCCAATCCATGAGGCCCTGTGCCCAATTGGCACGAAGGACATGAGCCAAAGATAACCTATCTGAATGCTGACACGGAAGCACATCACCATTTCCATAAGTGAGTGTTTTCCATATGCTTCTCTCAACTTCACCTGCTCACAAAACAAAATCAGTGATCCAGACACTGAAGGCCAAGTGGACGAAGCCACCACCCAAAGTGCAGATGCTTCCTCGATGGATGAACATGGCGAAATGGAAGGTGAGATGGACGACGCACCGACAGGAGAAAGCGTGGGTAGCGGGCACAGGGCTTCTGGTGTGGGCGATGTGCGGAACAGTGGGCAAGCCAGCCAGGGGGAAGGAGGGTTGAACGGGGCTCGCGATGTAGGGCGCGGAAACGCAGAGGATGTGCGTGCTGCGAGGGCAGATGTCAAGATGGAGGATGGTGTGCACATCAACCACGGCAGCAATAATCCCGTCTGACATCGGTCTTTAGGTGACGACGATTCCCAAGGAATGGAAGCCTCTCAACAGGAGAAGGCAATGTTGATATGAGCGTATCGGATTAGCCACTGAAATTACAGGACTAATGAGTGGCAGGAGTCCCGATGATGCAGGCCAACATAGGCCTCAGAAAGGCTCAGCTGTCATCAGCGAGAAGAGTGGGGAAGGGTATGCATAGTACCTATTCCGCTATACCGGTCATCTGACATTTGCTCTTTTCATGTAGTGGCATGTGGGGAATCACCCCTGGCCTCATTGACAACGCAGCCACACGAAGCATTGTGCACCTCTACATCGCAGACAAACACAACTTGCTGGATGCGCTCACTCAGCTGGAGAGTCAGCTAAGAGACCGATACGACAGCCCTTTGTGGGGAAAACTTCTCGACTCCGTTACTGGTGCACCAGGAGAAATGCCCTCCATGACACTGGAGCAGGGATTTCAGCACTTCTTGATGCAAAAAGAAAAGCCAAACTCCCCGGGCTCCCACAAATGGATGATGGATCTTTATCGCGAACATCAGGGAAATACGGATGCATTCAGGCCAGAGGATTTGTGAGGATATTTTTTGCTGTTTGTCAAGTCATCTCATGTGCTTTCCCTTGCATCATGTATTCCTTCGCTTTATGAATGCATTCTTGTCTTCTTGACCCACTCCTACTGAAACTGTGCGAGGTCGAGTCGGATATAGGCCGCTACAAGAATCTGATTGAAAATAGCAGGGCCACTAAACTCTGTACTGCTGCCTTTCTGCTTAGAGTAGATCAGACAACGAGGCGTACTGCACCATGCCATTCGAGTGCTGAGACGAAAACTGGCAGAAATCACGGAGGACACCGAATGCAGTAAACAAATGAAATGTACACAAGCTAAACAAACTGCAGCTAATCATTAATCATGTTCGACGCGTCCACGAACAACTGGTTGAGCTCGTTCGAGGGTGGGTAGCTATGCCAGAAAATGTTGGGAAGCATACGGTCCACTCGGAAAATGTGCTTCTTCCAAAGCTTTTCCTTCACCCACACCGACTTCCAATGGCACCTTCTGCATTGAATTCACATGTCGTATTGTGCATTTTGCATGAAGAAGTCGTTCACGGTCGGGTCGCATCCCGGCATTGCGCATGCAGTGAACTCGACCCCCCAGGGGTGCATTGGGAGGCTGTGACACCCTATCTTTCTGACAATGACCGTACCATCTCCACGCTCTCTGCAAATCATGATGACCGAGTTCCTGCCTAGCAAGCGGGCGTCATGTGTGATGACGCAAACCAACGTGTCCCATACGCCCAACTGCCTGTTGATGCCGATGTGCTTGATCAATTCGCTAAAAGCATTCTTGATATGGCTGGGGAGAGTGGATGACCCTGCAAAGGCAATGATGAAATCAAATGAGCCACTGCATATCATGTTCAAAAAAGAAAAAAAAAAAAAAAGCCAAGATGATAAGTCACCACCGGCTGCCATCGATACAATCACTCACACATCCACTAGCCTTTTCATGTCGTCGAAAGACAGGTCGACCTGCATGACAGGTGAACAGATGGCAAGAAAGAGGCCCCGCCAACCTCCTCTCAGAGAAACGTGGCTGTTTTGCAAAGTCTTTTCTACAGCGTTGGCTCCTTGAGAAGCCATGTCAGATCCCAGTTTCATCAGCTCCAGCAGCTCATCCCCGATGAATTTCTGAACCACTTCGGTTACGGGGTCCTCCTTGGGCGAATTGCCACCAGCCCACCTTAAAGCCCCTGATAATGCATTTGAGTGCATGTCCAGCACAACGAACATATTGGCAGGAATGCCGCATTGGATTGCCGTGGTCATGAATGCAAAAGGTCAGCTCATCGAGACCTTGTTCTTGAGGTGGTCACCCCTCCGTGACAGCGTCTCTATGCTGACAGAGCAGAGCTTTATCATTCATGGGGATTTAGCCACTCTCCATGATTTTCATGAGAATGCAGCCACTCACATTGTCCGGTTCCCCCAGGTACTGCATCTCGAGGTCAAGTAGTAGTCCTTGTTGCAGAAACCTATCGGGAAGGGTGGCTTCCGTAAAGATGAGGACGACCATGGGCCACGTTAGCTTTGCTCACCTGTGGCCTCCATAGCTGCAAAAACGGTACTGCGATTCGTCAGCTCGAAAATGGGCTTCTGAGCACATACATTTCTCATAGGAAGGCCCCTCTTCAGTCCTTTCGGTGGATTTTCCAACTTGCGCCAGTGTTGTCAGTTGCAGAAGATGCAGCAAAAGGGCTTTAATGGATCCAGTGTATTCACCACTATACACCCAGAGCCATCCTCCTCGACCTGCTCGCACACATAGCAGCCGCAGTCCATGCATTCATAAATCATCTCGCCCATGTGATCCCTGCAGAAACTACAGTACACTTTATCTACTGCTAGTTTTTCGGGTACTGCACTCGACGAGGTTAATGCTTCATTTTAACCAGTTTCAGCGAGAGAACGAACCTGGTGGATATGAGACTCTACTCTCCATCGCCTCAACTTCATCGTCTATTTCGTTTTCGAGGCACCATTCTGACTCATCTGACGACGAAAAATCAGACCTTCTGCACTTCTTTTGCTGTTTTCTTCCCATGCCGAAGAGGAATTTGAATGAAAGTTTTGCTGGAAGCAAGCGCTGGCTTTTTGTAGGCTATGGAAGTCGGGGTATGATCCATCCATGTGTTCGGCTAGATATATAAGATTCGCATCTTGTGTGCCAAGGCCATCGCCCACATGTAGAACGTATCGTTTTCATTGTTTTATAGATATAGACGCTTTTGGACAATAGTGACCACACGAGTACTTTACCCATGACTGCTTGTGCCTTTGGTACAAGTCATGCGATTTTTATTAGACAGGGATTTTTATGAGATGGGTATTTTCATTAGATAGGTATTTTGTTAGAATGCTATGGGTGTTGTCTCGTCGTGGTGGTGCACACTTGCATTCCCATCACCCTCATCGCCATCATGCTGGTGCTGGTGGTGCTGTTCCGCCTGCCTCCTCCTCCTTGTCACTGTGGTGGGAGTAGTGATAGTTGTGCCTGCCTCGCCCTCACTGTCGCCCTATTGGCAGTGCATGATTTCCCTTGCCCTTGGTGATGGTGGCAGTGGTGGCATGCAGCTGCACCCGCCTATCCTTTGTGGTATGCCATTGCGCCAACACCGCTGTCACCGTAGTTGTGGTGGTGGGTGCCATTCCACCCGCCTCGCCAATGCTGTCTTTGTGTGGTGGTGGTGGTGTGCTGTTGCACATCCCTTGCCTCGTAGTCATCATTGCACCAGCCTCGCCCTCTCCCTTGCCATCGCGTGTCCCTTTCCATCATCACCGTTGTCACCATGCTTGCGGCGGTAGGCATTTGCGCATCCCTCACCTTGGGCCTGCCTCGCCTCGTCGCTGTGGTGCTCATGGTGTGATATGATGCCCACCATCGCCCTGGCAGTGATACTACGCGTAGTTGTGTGACCCCTGCCCTCATCATTATGGTGGTGGGTACTGTTGCACATTCCTCGCCTCATCGTCATTGGTGGTGGTGCACTGTTGCACATTCTCGCTCTCATCGTCCTCGCTATAGAGGCGGTCATAGTGGTTGCAGGGGAGTGGTTGTACGAATGCAGGCGGGCAGGAAGCGAGTCACATGGCTTTTAATTTCTAAATAGGGTAAAGAAACGTGGCAGAAGCGACACAGCCAAGAGAGCCGACATAAGCATTGGGTGGTGTACTCTCCCGTGCATTCTCTGTTAAGTCTTTCAAGGGAGTCAACTGTAGCTACTAGTGTTACTATTACTACTCGCATCATAAACATATCTACTAGGGGATACACTAGTGCTACTCGGCAAACGCTCTGAGTACAGCTTTTGATGATG